>JAQZBX010005951.1:0-54718 GCA_029593785.1 Cabassous unicinctus
GCTCAACTACTTGAACTACATCTGCTCCTTCAACATGTCTTTTCATACTTATAAATTAGAAAAATCTGAGAAACTTTCATGATTCTTTTATGCAATATTAGTAAAATATATGAATTTTTGATATTTTACCATTGAAAACTCAAGTAAGCCCCATGAAGAAAAATACCTTCAAACTACTGGAAATTATTTTAAATAATTATTTTGGGTACAACTACTACTCTTATATATGGAAATGCTTTAATCACAATGTTAATTAAAACTGGTGAATAATTAATTAATTTATGTTCTATGCTGGAATATACACTGAGGGAGCAGGGAACTGTGTCTATATATCTAGTGCCTGCCATAATGCCTCTGAATAATAAATAATAATTAGAATGTCATTGCCTATACCATGGTTAAAGAATAACTCACCTTTGCTTTCTTCTGGTACTTGTACCTCACATGTATATTTACATATATTTATATATCACTTACATATATATCACTAATTCTTTAGGACTCTATTCTTGTATATAGTATTAGATATGAATTTAATTTTATGTTTTTACAAATAGCTACTAACTGTTTCAGCATCATTTATTAACAAGTCCATATTATCCAGTGATTTGAGATGCCATCGTTGTTGTATACAAAGTTTCCATATGTATTTTGGTCTAATTCTGGGCTTTCTTTTCTATTCTACTTGTCTATTTCTTTATGTATGCATTTGTACCACACTGCCTTAATTATAGAAATGTATAGTATATTTTAATTTTAGAAAGGGCTAGTGCCCTTGTAGTTTTTTTCTTTTTTACTATTATCCTGGTTATTTTTAGGGATTTGTTTACACATATGAATTTCACTATCAACTTGTATAACTCTAGAATGTGGCTTATTGATATCTTTACTGGGCTTGAATTAAATGTATAAATTAATTTAGGGAGAACTGACTCTTTATAGTGTTGATTAATTCTATCAAAGAATATGGAATGTCATTCTAACTGTTCAAGTCTATTTCTTATATCTGTCAGGATTGTTTTAAAATTGTCCTCATGTAAGTTTTGCATGTATCTTTTTATATTGTCTTAAGCATTTACCTACTTTGTTGCTATTATAAAATGAGTTTTTTCTATCATTAGGTTCTCTAATACTTTATTATTTGTTTATGTGACATCTATTGATTTTTATGTTAATTTTATATAATCCTACTTTATTGAATTCTTTTTTGTTTGCTTGTTTGTTTGAGATCATTTTTATCATTGAGTCTCTTAGATTTTCCAAGTATACTATCATATCACCTGTAACTAGATATAGTTTTACTTCTTTATTCATTCTTAGGCTTCCAATTTATTTCTCTTATCTAATTTCAATTGATAAATAACTATCTCTGCAATGTTGGATAATAGCTATTATAGTGGGCATCCTTGCCTTTTCTGATTTTAGTGGAAAGACACTCATTTCCTCATTAAGTAAATTCTGGCTTTAAGATCAATATATATAGTATTCTCATCTGACTCTCAAATGGAAAAGCATCAACTCACAAGATCACTCAGTTTCTTGACAAAATTCAGCCCCTTCCAATTGTAGGACTCAAGAATTCAGTTTCTTGCTGGCTACAAGCTAGATTCTTACTCGACTCCTGAAGGCATCCTGCCAGTTCCTTGACACATGGGATTCACCAACATGATCACTTTCTTCCTCAAAGCCAGCAAGATATCAAGATATTCTAGCAAGAAGAGTGCTACAAAATTGTGAAATATAATCACATATTCAGATGCACATTATCATGTACATTCCATTAATTTTGTCACATTGAATTGGTTAAAAGTAAGTTCCAAGTCCTGCCTACATTCAAGGGGACAGAATTAAATAGCGAGTGAACACCAGTAAGTGGGGATCATGGGGTCACCTTAAAGTTTGTCTGCCAAATCCCCCTTTATCATTGTGTATTATATTCAAATATTTTCATAGTGTATTATTTTCAACTATTTTATTTGAAACTGTCTCAAGATTCATGAGCAAAATTAGTCCATTGTTTTCTTTCTGTGTACTACTGCCATTTTCTGATTTAGACAATATTGTTCCATAAAAGAAAATAGGACTTTTCATTTCTTTTTTCAATGCTTTGGAATAATTTATAGGGCATTGGAACTATTTGGATTTTGAAGGTTTGGTAGAATTCTCCTCTGAAATCATCTGGGCCTGTTGCTTTTATTTGCATGGGGTCGTTTACAAAATAGCTTACGTTACTTCTATGGAAATTAGTCTGTTTAAACTTTCTGCCTCTCATGGAATCAATTTTAGTTATCTCTGTGTTTTAGGAAACGATCAATTTCATCTAGATTGCCAATTTATTTACATAGAGGTCTGCAAAGTACTGTCATGATTTTTAAAGATTTCTTTTGTTTCAATATTTACTTCCCCCTTGTCATTTCTAATTTTGTAAATTCAGGCTTTCTCCTTTCTCTCCTTGACCATGCTTGCTAGTGATTTACCTATTTTGTTAATTGTTTTCAAATAAAGAAGATTTTAATATATTAATTGGATCTACTGCTTTTTTATAGTCTCTTCCTCATTCATCTAATTAAAATTAATCTAGTTTTACCTTTACTATTTCTGGTAATCAATCACTTTGATTTTCTTGACGGTTTTTTTTCTGTTAAATGATTTTTGTTACAGAAGTTGCAGATGTTTTCTTTATGACCTAATTATGAAAAAATTTTGTGACTGTTTTTGACACTTGAGAAAAATGTGTAGACTCCATAATCAGAATACAGATTTCAAAATATATCCATAAGGCTTACCTTATTTTTGGTTGGATTCTCTTTATTTTTCTTTTGATCACTGTATCTTTCTTGTACTAAAATTTATGTATTAAACTCCCTATTATTTTGGTTTATAGAGGCCATGCAAATTCTCTGGCTCACAGACCTCTTCCTCCATCTTCAAAACAAGCAATGGTGGGCCAAGTCCTTCTCACACTGCTGATCCATACTTCTGCCTTTCTTTTCTACTTTTAAAGATTCATGTGATTATATCAGGCCTATCTAGATAGACCATAATCACATCTGCAAGTTCCTTTTGCCATGTAAGGTATCATATTCACAGGGTGTAAGGGTTAGGGCATGGACATCTCTGGGGTGCCATTATTCTGTCTACCATAATTGGTTACCTTTGTAGTCACACCATTTTTAAAGTCCTTTGTTTTCTGTTGTTGTTTTTATTTAATCGTTTTCTATATGATTTATCAGATTTTTAAAATTAATTTTTGGTACTTTCAGTATTCTTTTACACACGCCTATGCCTAGACAATGCTTTTCCTATATTCTTCCTTCCTTCTCAATTCTTCTGTCATTTTTTTGTTGTATGATTTCCTTATTGTCAAAATATGTAACATTTGTATATGTTGGTTTTTAAAACTCTGGTCCTAGCATAATACTTTTGCAAGTTATTTTATCTTTTTGCTTTAAGGTCATGAAGATTACATCTTTATATTTGAAATCTAATCATTTGACTCAGTTTATTTTTTGAGTTAATATTTTTGGTACCCTGGAATCCATGTTGACATGTAGATTCTGGAAAGTTTTTGTAATATAGTTTTAATTATTAGCCTTGTTTCATTGTTTGGTTTTTCTTCTTTGGAACTGGTAGTATGAAAATCATTCCTTTTTTGCCTGTATCTTTCATTCTCTTGGCTGTGTTCCTGCCTTTCTTCAAAGTCTCTTATTAAATTTATATTTGACTCTATTCTCCTTTGGATTGACTTTGTAATTTATTCCTCGTTACTGAGAGAATTTTTCATGTTCTTCCATTTCTCTCATAAGTTCAATCAACTTTTTCCTTATTTCTACCTATATTTTGTCCATTTGTTTTTAGTTTTAAAATTTCTGTTACATGATCATTTTTAATAGCTTCAGTTGCTTGATTTAGTATATTTAATTCTCTTTAGGCAGGAGACTTATAGTTGTCTTCTTATTCAAGAGAGTTCTTTTTTTTTTAAAGTAAATGTACTTCAGTTGAATTTTGTACAAATTTGTTTCCTGATTTCCTGCAAAAGTTCTTTATGGGCTTTATTTTTCTTTTACTTATTTTAATGATACTGAGGTATTATAAAATATTTGTAGTTTAATAATTCCCTTTTATATCAGTTCAGTAATTTCTGGGCACTTTAGTAGGGTTGTTTGGTATTTGTTTGTTTTTGTTTTTGTTTTGTTTTGGTGGGTGTTATGCGGTCATGAATCCTCTCATTTAGTAGTTCTGTTTTATCTTCTAGCACCTTAAGTTTTCTCCTTCTATCTTCTTTTCCTCATCACGAATAATTGCCAGAAGGTGCTTCTTCCTTCTTTTTTCCTTGCTTTCTCACTTAGATACTCCACTTGAAAGATTGATCCTTTAAAGCATATATATATATATATTTTTTTTTTAGCAGGCTTACCAGTTTAAATAGAGTCTGTCCTTTTAAATCAATTACTTGGCCTTTTGTGGGCATCTTTCTTTTTAAGTCCTATAGCATATTCTTTGTTTGGCTTCTGTACTTTGGTAATAAATATTTTTTTCATATTCTTTCAAAATAGTATATAATACTGTAATATATTTGTAAGAGAATCAGTGGAAGAAATAACTTGTAGAGCCAGCAGATCAAAGCTGCTACTTTACAATATTTCTAAATCTGGGTAATAAAAAAAAAAATGTTTGCCTATAATTTCAGAAAAGTAGGAGAACAAAGGTAACAGACCAGAATATTAGGGTGGCTTTCTCCTAGTAGTGAAGTATATTGTCAATACTAATAGTTATTCAGAGTTTAGAAATGAATTTGAAAGTTCAGACTTAATGATAGAAATGAATGTTTTGTTACATTTATTTCTCATTTATATCAACAAAAACACAGAGCTCTTTATTTTACTTCATGTAGGCGAAAAAGTAGATTTTCAAAGTTCTGGTTCTGTTCCTTACAAAAAAAATTAGATGTCTAGTTAATAATAGACAACGCTATTGATATAAACAGGAGCCAAACATGAACTACATTCAGATAAGGAGAGGAAACACGGACCCCCATCTTCATTCTTAGCATTTCACAATAAGAAAATCAAATAGGACAGGTTAGAGAAAGATGGTCTTATATGTCATTGCCACTGAAAGATAGAATTCTGGCTTTCTGGGCTTCCAGTATATTTCCTATTATAATAATCCTATGTGGGAAAAAAGGAGCCCTCACTTTTCTCTCTCTCTCTATTTTTTTTTAAGCTTCTCTGAGTGTAGCGATTTTAATGAAGAATATCTGAAATAATTGGTGTTAAGGATCTGCTACTAGTGGATGACTCACTCAGGTAGTGGTTACTAAAAAAGACTTTTAAAAATAGAAATAAAGAACTATGGCACAGACCCATCCATTAACATCATTAAATACAGTTCCTTCTGCTGCCTAGGTTAAAATTAAGAAACTTCATTCCTTTAATTCTTGCTCTCATTTCCTTAGGCAACATGATGCCTTTTCAGGAGAGATGGTGTGTCATCTCTGAAGACATGTGACTTTCTCAATGGGTCTTTGGAAGGATTGTGAGTGATAACACAGATTTACATTTTTTAAATAAAATTTCATTGAAATATATCATTCATACAGGAACATATATAAACAAAAAGCACATAGTAAAAGTTGTGAACTTACAAAACAAACATGCATTTCGTCATACATGGCTCCCATACTTCACCCCACCACCAACACCTTGCATTCTTGTGAAACATATATTGCAAACTATGAAAAAGCATCCTCAAAATATACTACTAACTATGGCCTATACCTTATATTTGGTGTATTTTCCCCCAACCTACCCGATTATTAACACTATGTATTAGCATTATACATCTGCTATAGTTCATGAGAGAATATTCTCATATTTGTCCTGTTAACCACAGTTCATCTTCCACCCCTGTATTCCCTGTGTTATACAGCCCCATGTTTTGTACAATTGATTCAAGGTGTAGACTCAGTGGCTCTCAATTTCATCACAGAGTTGTGCTATCAACACCTCAGTCAATTTTAGAACGTTTTTATTATTCCAAAAGGAAAAATCCCATACCCACTTATACTCCTCTGTAGCTGTCTCTTCAAATTGATATAATACCTTCTTTGCCATTGCTGCAAAGAAATTTAAGTTTCAGGAATTGTTGATTCGTGTTTTGAATGGCTAATAATGATAACCTTGGGTTTGACTTTTCTCATTTCTGCTACATACCCTTGCTGCTACTTCAAAATACAAAATGACAGAGATCAGTAGTGGTGTTGGAAGATTATAGTTTTTGTCTGGTTTATAATTTTGGTGTAGTATACCAATCTGATTTTCAGACTTTAAATAACAATTAAGCACAAGAGTAAAGGAATAAGTTAAAAAATTAATGCAATAAGAAACTTATGCAACTTCTATTTCAAGCAGCTCTTGGTAACATAGATAAAAATAGCAATAAGTAGCTAAGACAAATAAAAGTAGAGACAATAAATCAACTGGTAAGAAAAAAGAAAACTAATTGCAAGCTAAAACAAAAGTTCGAATGCAAGCATCATGATTAATGTTTGTGTACACTGAGTTAAATGTTTGGCATTATAAAAGACAAAGCTGAATGAAGGGTTAAAAATTTAAAACTATAGTGATTTAAGAATGCATTCAACGTTGCATATTTTTCCCGTTTTATAATGTCAATTTATTTTTCAAGTTCTTTATCATCTGTCTCTCTTTTTCTCCCAAACTATAAAGGGTAGTAGTGGTTGAATCTTCTCTTTCAGGTTGTAATTCTTTTGTTTCTATGGCTGGTTTTACATTTTTTAGTCAGAAATAAAATTGCTTCCATATCTGAAACTTAGTTCACAATTTAAAGAGAAGAGAAGGAAAATCATGATTAAAAGTTTCCACTGAAGAGGGAAGCTAGATATTTAAAATATGGAAAAGTACGATTAGAGCTGAAATATATAGAAAGTATTTTATAGAACTTTTATATGCTGATTGTATGAGCAAGAAGATTTTTATTACTAGGATCTACCACTGTTCAATTCTCTTCATCCTCACCTAACATGCACCACATGCCACAAACATTTTCAAATAAAAATGTCAGTAGATTTTTTGATCTAAGAAGTTTAAAATTTAACTCTCATATGAAATGTCATTAAACACATTCATTGTTCTATGTTCTTACTTGGGAATAATAATAATACCTGTCCTAGGTACCCCACAGAATAGTTGTAAGTATCATATAAGATAAAGTTCATGAAAATTCCTTTGAAAATAGAAAGCACCATATTCCTTATAAAGTGATATTTTCATTTTTGTTTTCTAAGGTTCTTGGCAATATTTTGTAAGGTGAAACCATATATGCTTTTACTACAAAGGGAAGGCAGGTAAGACTCAGGGTAGAATCTTTCGAGAAATAATCAGTATCTTCATATCTTTCCTTGGATTCTGTATGACCAAATGCTCATCAATCTCCCTTATCCACATACTTATGCCCTGCACCTGGCCCTGTTATAGGTTAATAGTATGGATTGCAGTTATGCCACTTAAGGGTTCTCTTGGTCTTTAATAGGTCTTCAGCTCATTCCTTGAGACCTGATGTTAGATGAAGTTCATCTTAGTTTCATTTCATTGTAAAGACACAGGAACATATGTGCAATGCCTGATGTAGTGTAGTGATTTTTATGACACCATTGGCTTAAACCAAAGTTATTTTTTGGATGAATGTGTAATTTTTACTAACAAAGGACAGATAATCTCCACATTAGAAAAGGAAGAGTTAAATTTTTTCCAAATGATATTTTTAAAGTAATAAATACTTTTTGAAAACAGTAAGTGGTTACCAAAGGTTTTGTGGGGAGAGGGAGGAAAGAATAGGTAGAACACAGTGCATTTTTAGGGCTTTGGAATTGTTCTGCATGATATTGCAATGCCGGATACAGGTCATTATACATTTTTCAAATCCTATAAAACTCTACAGCCAAAAGTGTAAACCATATTTCTTTGACATTTATGGAAGAATATTACAATATTGCTGTACAATACAATTACATTAATTGTATTTTTCCCATGCATCCCCATAGTCTTACCACCTTATAATAGTGATGTACATTTGTTTTAGTTCATAGAATAACATTCTTGCATTTGTACTATTAACCACAATTCTCATCCACCTCTGGGTTCACTATGCTAGTCAGTCCCTAAATTGTTCTCTAGCTTTCTTTCAATTGACATTTACATCCCTAGACTATCCCTTTCAACCACAATCCCATTTATAAATCAGCTGTGTTAGTTATACTCTGTATAATGTATAATCAAATCTACACTATAGACCATAATAAGTGGTTATTAATAGGGGAAAATGTGGAAGGGGGAAGGTGTGGGGTAAATGGGAATCCCCTATACTTTCAATGTAACTTTTACACAATCTAAAACTTCTCTATAAATAAAGTTTATTGTATGGGGAAAAAAAAACAGTATTACCAAGGTGTAAATATTGAATACAAGCTATTTATCCATGGCTTTGGTCAAAGCAAATTCTCTCTTATTTTTAAAAAATAATTCTCCCTGTCCCTCACCCTCCATTTCACCTGCGCCCAAAGGATTAGCTTTCTCAAGGGTAAATTTGTACCAGCTTTTCCCCTCTTTCATTGCAATGTAAGATTATATTAGTCATCCCTGCATATCTTGATCCAAAACACTGAATTTCACATAGTCAATATCAATAAATATTAATTGGATTGAATTACATGTTTACATAATTATGAACTTCTAGGCTATAAACCATATACATTGAGACTTCTGGGTGAAATATAAAATTATACTTATTTTCATGACTGAAAGTTGACATGCTCAATCATTTGAACTACTGGACATTTCAAAAGTTCCCAGAAAATGCCCAGCAGCAAATCCATTTCTTGTAATAAATCTCTTCATCCATGTAGCTGTTTTAGTTGCTGACAGGTGATCTATCATTTTATCTCATGATATTATAGTGGCAGAGTGAAGATTGCTAGCTGAAACATTGCTAAGATACAGAAAGAGAAAAAAAAAACTTAGTAAATATATAGTTCTGGTTTACCAGTTGTCTAGTTATAAGATCACTTCATATCTCCTGAGGCACTGACATTCAGGGAACTATTGCCTAGTAGTGTCTGGAAACCAGGGCTCATGGCAACCCTATTATCCTTATTAAGATATGGCTTGGAGGACCGGATGTGGTTCAGGCAGTTGGGCGCCTGCCTCCCACATGGGAGGTCTTGGGTATGGTTTCCAGTGCCTCCTAAAGAAGACAAAGAAACAGGAAGCAGATATCAAGCAAAAACGAGCAGACGATGAGCAAAAACAGTGAGCAGACACTGCGCAAGACAATCATCAGACAGTGGGCAAAAACAAAAAAACGTGCAGGGAGAGGATGTGGTTCAAGCAGTTGAGTGGCTGCTTCCACAGGAGAGGTCCTGGGTTCGGTTCCTGGTGCCTCCTAAAGAAGAAACGAGCAGACAATGAGCAAAACAGACAAGGGAGCCATCACAGGGGCAGGGGAGTATATGACTTATTTAATCCAATTTGTTTAAATCCCAATACTTGTTTCTATATCTTTGAGGTATTTTCATGAGAGGTATACTATTAATTCTTAATAAATATGGCAAACCATGCATTACACATAAATAGCACAACTGTTTATAATTCATGCTTCTATTGCCATACTTTTTTCAATTTTGTTTAATGAATAATTCTTTTATATCTTATTATTTCCAATTCCTTCCCTCCTAATTATAAAAATCTTTAAACTTTTTATTTATTTCTACTCCAAACTTTTCTAAAGGAATTTGAAGTTCCCAAAGTAGGCACTTACATGCAGAGAAATAGCCATAAACACTGAACTTCTGCTAGATAATATTTACATGCCATGTTTGGCATATAACTATAATGGCAAGTCAACATTATTGGGAAACGTATTTAATTGCTGTTAGTTTATTTCTTCCAAAAATAGTTACAGACAGGTAATATATAACTTAGTGGAGCTCAGGATCAGACTGGCATTGTGCTCAGGTTTGAATACAGACTCAAAAATTCCTTGCTCTGTGACTTCATGCAAGTCATTTAACCTCTTGGTGACCAGTTTCCTTATAGGGAACATGGATATTATAATAGGACCTACCTCGGAGGTTTTTTTTCTGGGGATGAAATATACAGAAAACTCAGAATATTATCAGGCACATAAGAAGGTAATAAATATTGTTCCTGCACCCCAGGAACTTACAACTTATGTGATTTATATATCCATAAGGAGTTACGTTGTCAGACAAAGAAGATAATGAATGAGAAGAATGAAGGGACTGTGGAAATACATCCAAAGGATAATGCCTTGGAGATAGCACATGATGAACGAAACACTAAAAATTGTTAATTAAAGGAAAAAAACTAAAGTAATCCTGTTTGAATATATGCCTATACAGGTGAAGAAACTACAGTGTGTTGTATTATAGGCACTTCCAAAAGTTGGCAGGAAAATGTGTAACAAGGTGACAAACCTACGCCTTCACTAGAGTCCTCACTCTTAGCTGCTTCACTGGGGAACCACTTTCTGGAAACTTCGCATGAACCACTGGTGTTAGGGAAGTCACAGACAACTGTTTAGCTGCCATTACCCAGACCTCACCTACCCCCACCTCCTTCTCTGGGAAAGTCATAAACACACCTGAGAGGACATCCTGACCTTCTGCTACCCCCACCTCCTTTATTTAATTGTGTGTCATTCCACAGACTGGAGATAAGTCTAATGAAATGCCCAGCAGCTTAAACCTGGAAACCTGGAACAAATAGCCCCCTGTGCCAGGGTTCCCTTCCGGCAAGGTGAATAAAAACCACACTCAAACAGCAGAGTGGGCTTTGCAGAGCTTCCATCAATCAACGCCGACTGGAGCAGTTTTCTGATTCCCCAGGAGACGGACCATGATGTGACTTCTTTCCCTACTCTTTTGGACACTTTGTTCTGTGTAAATTATATGGAGATTATCTGCCCTTTTGGTACTCTTTATTCTGGTCAATAAAGGGATCACTTGCTAAAAGATTCTCTTGTGCACTGAACCTTTGTTCCCACATTGCACTATTGTAGCAACTTGCTCCACAATCGGGTATCTCAGGTTAGATAATTTTCTTCCCAAAGCTGAAGATGAATTTTCTTGAACCAAGGAGGGTAAATGCAATTATGCTCCTGAAAGTGTTGCATACTGGGTCCTAGACACAGTTCTGGCACTCTGTGAACTTTAGCATGTCACTTGGCTTTTTTGGACTTCTAATTAAAAAAAAAAAGTCTATAAAAAAAAAGAGGGCCCTGGACTAGAAAAGCTCAACTATTCCATGAAAATTATATATATCAAAGCAGTGAATTTTTTATATTTCTAAATAGTGCTTAAATGCATAATCAGAATAATTAGTTAATTCATTTTAATGTTATTTCAGCATATTTGATTTCTCAGAATAATAATTTCCCAAAGGAAAACATTTAAGTGTTTCTACACAAAGTTTAATGTGCATTTGCATGAAAAACTGCAAACTATTTTTGCATGCTTTTCTAATCCTTTATTGTTAATAGGAATGTGTCTATAATTAGGTAACGTTACTGCATTTGAAATTTTCTATTAACATTACCATTCCATTAGCTATTCAGTTTTTTGAAAATTCTAAATTCTAATCAAAACTGATTTTAAAAAATAAAGTAGTTTTACATTTAAGGCATTGAGAGCATTTCAGAAATAAATAATACTACATTGCATATATTTCATAAATTTAGCTAGAAGCTAAACTTTTTGTAAACTATATTGCAAACCCTTTCCCACAAAAGATGTACTTAAAGAAAATCAAAGATCTGTAAATCAGAAAACAAAGAATAAGTATAGCAGAGTAGAACCGAGGGCAGATTTGGGTGTCACGTGGCTCTGGACCTGAAACCTGTCTCTTGCTCTTGTAATCATGTTGATTGACACCCCATTAACAGTTTCTTTCTTGTCCCTCCCAATAGTCCATGATTTTAATTTGCATATTCAGACAGTTGGCCCTTACATTTTTCCAGGGCTGACAGAGGCTAAGCCAATTGCTGCATCCCATCCCCATGCCAAACTTATAACTTAAACTGCTCAGCCCACAGTGAAACTCAAGACACTGGCTGGCTTATACTTGGCAAAAACACTATCACTTTGTCTAGACACACTGTAGTGGTTTAAAGCTGTATGCAAACAGGAAAAACATGTTCTTAAACCTAATCCATTCCCGTGGGTGTGAACCCATGGTAGGTAGGAAGTTATGATGAGGTTACTTCAGTTAAGGTGTGCCACATGTCAATCAGGATGGTCTTAATCCTATTACTGGAGTCCTTTATAAGCAGAATGAACTGCAGACAGAGTTACAGGTTGACAATCCCAAACCTGAGTCCTCTGAGTGCAGGTGTACTTGGGGATTTAGGTTTTTCCATATTTTAAACAGGATGTGTGTATAATCCATAACAGGTAACACTGCCAGAGGAGTCTGAGGCAGTAACCCATAATTAAACTCACTAATATCTCTGCTGACAAAATGTGTGAACACTCACAACAAGGATTATAAATAGTTAAATATTAATTTAGCTCATATTTTGCTGAAAAGTGAATTTTGAAGAAAAATCTCGCTGTTAGAGCTCTTTGGATTTGGTGTTAAGGTGACATGTATCAGTTTCCTATTCTGTGTGTTTATATGCACATACATGTATATACATATTACACATATGATAGATGTGTTTATGTATATGAGTAAATTTTATGTCACACTATAGTCTATAATTTACTTTAGAAAAGTCATTTCGTTTAGTATTGGTGGTAGAGAATGAGTTTTTATGAATATAGAATTTATGGTTAAATTATCATCAGTATTACTGAAAAGATAGATTACTTTTGCACCATTTATAAATTAAAAATAAAGTTGTTGGAATGCGAAGAATGCATACTGGTCAGATATTTTAACTGAACTTTCACTATTACTTTTGTTTGATACAAAGACAAAGCCTGTTAAATATCAGTCTAATATTTCTTATGATAAGAAACCTACATCTTGGCTAGCATATGCTATGCCAGCAATTATTTATTCTATTTTTGATGGCTGATAAAAATGGTACATGCTAATTCTAGTCAGTGAAACTTTCCAGCAAATAAAAAAATCAGAATTTTACTCTTTTAATAGGGATCTTTTTTCCTCACTAAAATTATACGTAGTTTGCTAACTCAGATATAATGCCCTGACATAGTTAAGAAAATAGTGTCAAAGAGATGTAAATATTATATTGAATGCATAATTTTTAAAAAGTAATTTATACTTACTTCTGGTTTCTATTAACTATACTGAAAATTTTCTATAATTTATTCCGGGTATAAGGCAATGAATCTCCTGACACTTAATTGGAAGTATAAAAATGTTACTATTATTTTATTAGTTATTCTCATTAATCTTGTATTCTTCCCATCATTATCATTTCTTATTAAGAAGCTAGTAAATAAGGAAATAAGTGACAACATATTTACTCTAAACATAAGCTTTTTTGTTATTCTAAACATAAATATGCACTGTATTTGCAACTTAGAAGAAAAGAAGTTCATCTTACAAGGTTACTCGTTATCATTATTAACAGCACTAACAAAATCATGTTGTAAATATATAGTGTTTTAACTTTTCAGAACACTTCCATCACCTAGGTTGCATTATAACTTTAAAATACAAAATGTCTCAGATTTTTATATACTTTTCTCTTAATTCAAGTGCTTTTATTCAGCTCTCTCTACTCAAATGTCTAGCATAGTATACTGACTGTATCTTTCAGGACATAATTGTAAACCACAAAACCTACTGTAGTAATTCCAAGTAAAATCTAAACTCATTTAAAGATACAGTGCAGTTCATCAAATCTCCACTAGAGAACCAGGCCACGTGTCCACATAGCCAAGAACAATGACTAAATTACATTACTTTTCTTCCCTAGTGAACAATACTTCAAGTGCAGCTGGGCACAAGAACCACAGCCACTTGTATAGAATTGCCACTAGGACCCTGGCCACAACTAGGTCTACACACTGCTGTCTCTCCACCAGTCTCATGAGAAAGATTTCTGTGCGATGTCTCTTTTATGTCCCTCTTCTAATCAGCGCTCCATGGGAAACAGGCTGTGGAACCATATTAAATATTGGAGCTTTGCTTCAAGGGAGGCTGGGAATATGCTGCTGGCTTTTCCTTTAGAGAAGAGACATTTTTAAAGTGGTTATTCCCAAAATTTAGAAAAGTGTTCAAAATGTCCTGGGTAGTCAAACAGCATGAGCTATTTTCGTTAAAATTATGTGATTTGATAGTCATTTACATTAAAGAAACAAACCTTAGAAGTATTTTCAAAGGCATCGACAGCATCTGCTGTCCCAGGGTGGCTGATGAAGCAGCATCGTTGGCAGAGGAAATGGTAACCATGAAACTTTCACATGGGTGGGGCTGTCCAGGCAATGTCAAGTTGGATGGCGATGGCGTTATTGACAATAGGGAGACGAGAGTGCTAAATGCATTGCTCACTGCTTTGCTGCCCTCACCAGAGGCATCAGTAGCATGGGCCTGATTTTTGACCGCTTTGTATTAGAAATAAGGAGACTCAGCATTGGCAAAGCAGTTCCTTTGACAGTTACAAGACGTGATGCACTGTCGCTGATAGTCGTTGGTAGAAGAGCCTCCATATTTGGCAAGGAGCAAAAGCTACAGTTGTCCAGAGGGTAGGCCAGAATTGATTTTCATATTAAAGGGAGCTATTTTTTGTTGCCTAAATGGGAGGATATCTGAGGGACTCTAACAATATTTGGGACGAAATTGAGGAAAAGCTAAAGTCCCCACCGAACAGCTAATTTTAAGATTCAATTCCTTCCCCTGGGTAGGTAGGGGAAACAAATATTCACTTTGATTTCAATGTTTGGAAGTGGCTGCATTCTTAGAGTATGTGGAAACCCACAGCAGATGTATCATAGAATCCAAATCTTTATATAACTTGGAAATGTTTAAGGTTGTCATAGAGAATACTGACTTTTAAATATTTTTTAATGAATTTCAAATCTCATGTGGGAGTCCAATTTAGAAAAGAGCTAAGAGCAGACTTTATCCCGATGAATCAGGGTTTAGTAGTGTGGAAAAGGACACCACTCCCTCTACTCCACCCCACTCCCCCAACTCTCCCTTTCCTCAGAAAGGCTCTGGGATGCATCCCATAAGCTTCTCTAAAATTTGAAAAAGACTGGTAATAGAGGATTAGGACAGGGGCATTAAGTGTGAAATGCTATTAGACAGAAGAGGAATTATATTAGTTCTGCATGGATCTCAAATTATAGCACAGGTTTAGGGATGCAAAACTAATGGAAGCAAACTTCAAATTAATAGAGTAAGGAATTTCATAATTTACAGAAGTTTCTAAAAAATGGAATTAGAGACATTATGCGATATTAATTTCCTAATCACTGAAAATTTCCAAACAGAGACCAGATGCTCACTAATGATGTTCAAGGGTGATTTAAATATCAGGAGGGTGATTGTCTTTAGATTCTATCATTATATGAAATCATTATCTACATCATCTGCAAATGGAGCCTACAATAATTCCCTGCCATAAATGTCAGGAAAATTACAAACATATTTATTTTTTATTTGTACATATATCTTACATATTTCAGATTATAATGGCATAATAAGTCCACATTGCTTTTTTTCATTTTTGTTATAGGTAGACCTTTTTTTTTCTTAGAAATACTCACCTTTAAAACTAATAACTCTTGTTTTCTAGGTGCAGAGAAAAATATTGTAGATGGAGGTAAAAATATAAGTGCCTTTCCCCTTGCATTCTAGTGCATATGCACATTTTCCATCATGTTCAAGATCTTCAAAAAGAAGGAGAAAATAACATTTGTGAGCAACATGAAATCAGTTAAGAAGCACTGAAGCATTAAAAGATAACATCAACTTAACTGATAAACCAATTCAGAAAGCACTTTATCCTAATTCTGAAAGTAATAGATAAAGGGTTGCCAAGGTACAAAAAACACACTTCATCATCTTGTTATGGGGGCACAAGGGTGCTTTCTTTTTTCTATGATTGTGCCACTTATTTTTGCTATAGGAAATATGAAAATCTCTAGTTCCCTAAGGATATCATTTTGTTCTGCCATGGTACATCTATTTCTATGTGAGTACTTTGTATAAAATATGTTATTTATTTTAAGAAAACGGTTACATGAAACATCATAAAAAGGTAGAAAATTTATCAGGTGAATTTATAAGTATGATGGGTCAAAATCTTTACTTATATAATATATAGTTGTCATTGATTTAAGTTACAACAATCTAAGAATTTAATTGATTTTTTAATTCTTTGAAAGGGGTCTTCTTAATTCTGACTTTAAATATATTTTATAAAAAATCAAATTATGAATGTTAAGGTATTGTTTTATATTGATATAATTTATTTTCTGTTTCTGGCATGTGTTTTTATAGAATTGAGGAGTGTTAAAGGAAAGAGCTATGCTAAGAAACTACAAAGATAGTGATGGAAAGTTTTTAAAGAATGCAAGCTCAAACTCTATGAGAATAGGACCATTATTTGTAAGTATTAATACGCTAAGGTACTTTTGCCAGCTATTAAGTGTTATACTGAAAGTATCATGCAACAGGATAAAGGGAATCAATTTTATATCTGAAGTAAACTTTCCATTAAAGGAGATTAAAACAATCCTCAAATGCCCACAAGGGTTGCTGCACTCACACAGAAAATACAATCTTCCACATGATACATAGATATGTAACACTGGACTTAGAATAAAAAAAGATAGCAAACCTTTGCATACCGTTTTGGAGAGACACAAACTTCCATAGAACAGATTGATCATCACTAGACTCTTAAATCTGTGATTTGAGTAACAGTTTAAGCACAGAAAAAAATCCAAAACAGCAAGAAACAGACTTTCCAGAAAAGATAGTATGGCACAAAATATGAGACACACCAGTGGATCCAGGCTGACAAAAATGGGCTTGCAAGGACCCTAATACTTTTTAAGCTTCAATAATTATTCAATAATATTGAGGAATATTAAGTTCCTCAATAGCCCTGCCCCCTTCAAGTGTTGGTGTTTTGCTTGGGGAACACATGGAGGAAGTAGCAGCCCGAGCCATGAACCAAAGGATTGGAACACTGCCCCAGCCCTGGTGTTGGTCCTGAGGCCAGGCATGGGTGGGATTTGGAGGCAACTTTGCTCCGAGAGGTATGCTGCCGCCGTGGACGTCAGGGAGCATCTGAAACTCTCTCTTTGATGCCAAAGAGAATGATCTGAACCCTATGCTACCCAGTTCCTTGCTCAGGTCAGTTTCCTTAAGAACGACGGGGCAAGCTGGATCAGAGACAACCAGGCAAACTGGACCAGTTGCTGGAGGGGCTGCCAGATGACATCAAAGGCATAAAGTTCTCAGAAGACTTGTCTCACAAAAAGCACTTCCTGAGCAAGAATCTGCAAGGAAGTTACAGATGCTGTATTAGCAGTACAGAGCAGCTCGGCTAAGAGAGCCTGTCACTAACAGAAGACAAAACGTGGATCAGCCACACTAGGAGAAAGACTGAAATCTTTTTTCAGTAGCTTCTACAGAAAATATGGTAGAAATTGTTCTCAAATGAAGAAAAGACCAATAAGTATGCAGCAAAAAATGTAGGGGAAAAAAACCATTATAACAATGTAAGCTTGTAAGGGTATTAGGCAGGTAATACTTGCAATATTTTTTTTGTATTTTATGATATTTAGGTATTTGACAACATTTTTAAAAATGTGTAATTTGTTGTATTTTATTTTCTCATTTGAAATAAACATTTATTTCTTTCCTAATCATAGTCATACTTTGAAATTATTGAAATAAGAGCCCCCAAACTGTATAAGCTACAGGCCCTACAACACCTGAATCTGTTCTGAAAGCTGAGATATTGATCCCAAAAGTCCGGTGTTTCATAACATGGCTGCTCTTGGCATTTTGGAGCATAATTTTCATCATGGGCATAAACCTCATTGCAGGAATGTCATTGCCATTCCTGATTCCTGCACATACTTCAGACATTAAATGCTTGTTACTTCATCTATGCCTGAACCACCCTCTCCCTGCTGTGTGACAAGTCAAATGACCCAGAAGATTTCCAAATGTCCTTAGAGAACCAAAGCAAAAAACAAAACAAAAAAATACACTGATTAATATTCATCAACAGTTCCTCAGATGTAGCAATTGTAGATAAATGTTGCAACTCATTGGTTTTGTGCATCAATGTTTATAGTGAATAGAGTATTAGTTATTATGACACAATATAGCTTCAGAGGTACTCAACATTTTGATGATTTTTTTCTGATAATAAAAATCTTCTTTAGACCACTGCTGGCAAACTGCACCTTGTAAAATCTAGTCAATGCCTTGTTTTATAATATCTGTGAGCTAAGTGTATTCTAAAAAATATATTAGGTTATGTAAGCAATAAAAGAAGAAAAGAAAAAAATGTTCAACAGACACTATATATAGTCTGTAGGGCCTAAAATATTTATGATACAACCTTTTACAGAAAACATTTGCCAAGGCTGCCTAAAATGATAATGCCACAGTGGTCAAAACCAGGTGAACTCCCACAATATACTCTTAGGAAGATTTTTCTTATGGCTATTACAGTGTTGCAGCCTGTCTATCCATATGTCTGAAACTGAAGTAAAGAGGGTGGCGAGAAAGGCTTAGAGGGTAGTGAGAAACGTTTAATAGGGGGATAAGGTGAGGGGAAGGAGGATAGGAGGAGAACAGATTTTTTTAAAATTGTTTTATTATTTATCTGACTTGCTCACTATTGCATTTCATCCAGGGACATATTATCCCTGTTTCCTCAATTGTATAAAAATGGCTCCTATGATCAAATGTTCCCAATGTTGCTTTGTTACCATTGGCTTCTACTCTGGGATCTAGAGATCATTCTTCTGGTATTTATAATAAATTGTTTCTCTGGTTTTCAAATTGTGTTTTATTTGGGGTCCTAGAGTTACACTGAGGTACTTCAGGGAGCACTTTGTGAGGAAAGGGGGAGGCCAAGGAGATGGGATTCTAGGTCTTCACCAAAACTTCATCCATTTTCATTCCACTTGTATCTCTTATCTCTATTGTAATAAAAGATTAATAGAAAAAAAAATAGGTCACAATTCCAAAAAAAAGTCCTGAAAGAGTTTTTGCTTTAGCCCAATTCTTTGTCCTCAATGCCATTAACCTTTTCTAAATAATAAATTACAAAATATTTTACAATTTATTTCATTCTCTAAAACTTTTCTTCAATTCTTCTTAGAATTGATTATACTATCTAAACTAGAAACAATGAGTAAATTCAAAAATGTAAAACTACCTTTTTTGTTTTTAGTGTCACAATTTCTAATAGCTTGAAAAAAAAAAAAAAAAACTCCTGGCAAAATAATGGCATCGTTTATACTTCATATTCATATTCCACTTGTGGGATTCTGGCTGGATAAAATCAGTGAAGGTTAGTAGTTCAGAGAAAATTGTTCTCCTGAAATGGAGAAAGACCCATAGTTACTTTATGTGAGGTCACTACATTAAATAATTACTTGAAAAATAATTCTGCACTCTTGTAAAATAATGTTCCAGAGAAAATTGAAACAGGACAGGAAAATAGAGAACCACTCCTAAGGCTGTGAGTGATGGCCCTATACATAGAGAAAGGACTTTAACTGCAGAGAAAGTTTGGCAGCAAAAATGTAGCGGTTTGGGGTTATCCAGGCTGGTGCAGAGCTAAAGCATGGAAGCTCTAGCTCTTACCTTACTGTGTTACCACTGTGGACCTGGAAGTGGGGGGTTTGGTGTCAGTAAACCTAGAAAATGGTATGACAGGAAATGTTTTTTCTTCTCAGAAGCCCAGCAAGATTTTATTGCATTTATAGGATTGTGTGGTCACAGTGACATTTGCTCTGTACCACCCTCCTGGCTCATTCACTTTCCTCAGTTGTACCTAAAATTCACAAGAAGAAAATGCAAAGAAAATGCATTCATCTGCTTATCCCCCGCCCCCCGTGCACGCGCGCACACACACACACACACACACAGCAACCATGTTTCACTAGATGGTAAAGTAGTAGCTGGTAAAGAAAAAATTACAGGTTTTAGAAGCAAATGAATACATTCCAATTGTGGATCTGTTAATCACTATTATACATTGGGTTACTGAGGAAGATTTATAATTTAGGGGTTAGGAGACTGAGGTCTGAAACCAGACTCCCTTTTCAAATTCTACTTTGCCACTTACTGGCAGTTTTACCTTAGGCAAGTTGCTTTACTGCTTTGTGCCTCATTTGTTTTTTTCATTTCCCAAAATGAATCGATGACAATAGTATCTACTTCATAGGGTTCTTGTGAGGATTAAATCACATAAAGCTCTGAAAACAATGCCTTGCTTAGAGAACCTGATCAGAAAGTCTTTTCTTTTGTTACATAACTTATTCTGTCCCAGCAAATTCAAATATAATATGGGGAATTTATAACCAATCCTAAGTTTATGAATATTTGAGATACCATACAAAAGGTACCTATCAGTTATTTGGTAATTTAAAAACAATTAGCCCTAACAAAATCTCCTTTAGAGAGTCGTAATCTCTCAAAGAAATTTAAAATACTATTAAATGAAAGTGTTCATTTAGGGTTGCAAAGATCAGAAAATGAGAATGAATTTATTTTATTCTTGTATTCTATTTATAATTACTATTCTACAACTCTACGAAATCTTCGATAGGAGAGGGAGCTATATTCATTCTATTAGCAGTGTTTGTCAAGTACAGAGCTCTTGTCTAGAACACACTAAAAAATAAGTAAATCAAATTCATAGATTGAATTAAGTGAAGTTTTTGGCATTATTTTAGTGTGTTAAATGAGCCTAAAAGAAAGGGAAGAAAGTATTAAATTTATGCAGAAATAAAAACACAGTCATAAAATATCAAGACTGTTAGCATCCTTGACAGGTAATGTAATCTACCCTTTATCTTTTGATGAAAAAACAATGAAATTATCCCACAAAAATAGTTTCTTTCTTCCTTCCTATTATTTAAGATCTTTAGTGAGGTACTCTTTATGGTCTCCAATGGTGAGCCATTGTCAGAAACTCACAAAAAATTTTCTTTGATTGAGAAACATTTTTCTTTTATTCACTCTACTTTGGAGATTATATATATCCTGTCACTCTGTTCAAGCAAGAATCTTGCAGTTGACAATTTAATCATATCATTTTTAAAGCTCCAGCATTTTAACTTTCAAATCCCCAAGTGTTCAAATTTCCTTCTTGTCTGCAGTTGTTAAAGATGAGTTATTAAATGTGGGAATACTCCTATAAATATATAGAATAAGTGACATAATTTATGTCCTTTTGCTAATGTACAGCATTTACGCATTTGAAATTTAAATTATATATTAGGTTTGTTTCAGTTGCAAGCCATAGAAAACTACTCTCACCAAGGCAAAAAATGAATCTGTTTTACAAGCACCTGATGAAGTAAGAACACAAGAAGACAATGACCAAGTACCTATCAGGCCTCTGTAGTGGAAACAAGTGAAGTAGCAGGAGCATCACTGAGTTCAAGTTTAACTGAATCTTTATTTCCCTCCTTTTAATATATTTCCTTTCAACCATTTATGTTATAGAACCCATAATAGAATATTATCATTATTTTTTATACAACCTTATAAGAGATAATAGAAGAAATGGGAAAATATGTGTATAAAGTCTTCTATATTTACCCTCATATTTGCCATATTGGGTATTCTTCATTTATTCCTGTGAATTTGAGTTACTATCTGCCATCAATTCCTCTCAGAATGAAGAAAATGTTTCTTGTGAAGGCAGGTTTGCTAGTAACAAATTTTCTGTTGATTTTTAAAAATCTGGGGGAGCGTATGTGGCTCAAATAGTTGAATGCCCACCTCCCACATGGGAGGTCCTGGGATCGGTTCCTGGTGCCTCCTGAAAAAACAAAACAAACAATAAAGCCAACTCAAGGAAGCTGATGTGGCTCAATGGTTGAGCCCTGCTTCCCATACCTGAGGTCCTGGGTTCAATTCCTGATACCTCAAAAAAAAAACAAAAATCTGCATATGTCATTATTTTGTCTTTATATTTTAAGGATAGATTTTCTGGATAAATAATTCCTGGTTTACCTTTTTTTTTTTACTTCTCCAAACTTTACAGATATCTTTACATTGTCTTCTGGCCTCCATTTTTTCAGGAAGTCAGAACTAATGGACTTAAGTAATGGAAAGAATGTTAATTTTATTGTGGTTTTCTTGTACATCATGACTTGTTTTTCTCTTACTGCTTTCAAGATTTTTTTCCCACCAATGCATTGGCTTTCAATAGTTTGGTTCCATGTGGATCTACTGCTCAATTTATTTTTGTGTGTTTATTTTTAAGCTTGGCCTTCTAGAGATTGTCACTGTATATACGCTAGTGTCAAAGGTTGATCAGAGTTTGTGGTCAAACACCTCCAACCAATAGGACTTCTTTTCTCTGCAGATGGATCTGTGTGTGTCCTGGAGAGCACCTGCAGACTCCAGTCCATTCTGAGGTCTGCTCTTGATTTTAGTTTCTGTCAAGCCCTCACATCTCTTGCATATATGCAGCTGACTCCATTAGCCAGAGATATGTGAGTGACTTGGGCCCACTCTGATCTCTTCATTACATGTACACAGCCGCCAGTCAACCTGAGATATGTGAAGAGCTTAATAAGCGTGTCTCTTTCCTCCTAATACTCTACATCAAACTCCCTGCTAGAGGGAATATGTCCCATAAAAAATCATGCAGTAATTTTATTGATATTAAAAGTACATATATATATATATTTTTCAATTACATTTTCTAGCTGTTTATTGCTAGTGCATAAGTATGTAATTGGTTGTTACATATTAACTTCTTATATAGCAGACTTTCCTGGAATTCCAATAATTTTCTTTAGCTTGAGTTTTCTATGTAGGCAATTGTTTTAGTTTCTTGGGCAGCTTAAGCAAATACAAAGGCAATGGTTTGGCTTAAATAAGAAGGATTTATTAGCTTTGGGTTTTGAGGCTAGAAGAAAATCCAAATCAAGGCATTATCCAGGCAATTCTTTCTCCCCAAAGACTGTGGCATTCTGGGGCTGGCTGCCAGCAATCCTTCGCTCCTCTGTCACATGGCATGGTGCATAGCAGTTGGTTTCAGATTTTTATTTCCTGTGGTTTTCTCTCTCTCTCTCTGTCTGAATTTCATTCTCTTATAAACAACTCCAGTAATAGGTTAAAGACCTATCTTGATTGAGGTGGGACACATGTTAACTGAAGTAACCTCATCAAAAGGTCCTAATTACAATAAATGGGTTCACAGCCACTGGAATGGGTTAAATTTAAGAACATGTTTTTCTGGGATATACATAGCTAAAATCCACCACAGTAATCATATTATTTTCAAGTGAATTCGAGAGGTTTATTTTTCCTTTCTATATTTCTGCTGCAGATTATTCCTATTTGTCCTAAAATACCTACAATGTTTGTAAAGTGCTATATACAAATGGTGTTTTAGTTTAGTACCTGTTCTACTCTCTTCCCAAGGTCAGCTGGAAACTTTCAGGCAAATGGCTAATCTCTCCCCAGGGCCTCAACTGTTTGAGCCTTCTCCTTTCTGTCACATGGCAAAATCAAAAATGACAGAGCTCTCGCTTCTGTGTCTTTGTCTGAGTCCGTTTATAGCAGACCCAGCAAGGGATAGTGTCTCAACCTGAGTTGCACCTTACTGATGTAGTGGAATCAAAGCCCTAAAGCGATCTTATCAAGTAATCTAATCAAAGACCCTTCAGCTGAATTTAATGCAATCAAAGGGTAGCACACCCAGAGGAATAGATTAGTTTACAAAAATAATCTTTCATTTTTCGGGAGTCATAAAATTATCTCAAACTGCCACACATACTAATTAAGTTTATTTAATGACTGTGGCTCTACTCAACTTTTCTGTTAACTTATTGTTTATTTGCTATTATATTTTTACTAGAAAATTATTAATTTCTCTAAGTTTTAAAACCTAGCCTAAAGTTGTTTAGTATAATCTTAAACTGTCTTACCAAGATTCCCAATTTTTGTTTATTTTATTGATCCTTTCAAAGAACCTAACTTTGGTGTTTGTGAACATCTCTAATGTTTGTTCTTTCATGTTAGTGATAAGAAGTTAAGGCAATACACTTATCTCTAGTTGCTTTTTTACCTGCCTTCTACAGGGTTCAAAATAGTATTTTTGGCATTTTTTAGTATTTTCTAATTTTCATTATCATTTTTTCTTTGAACTGTGTCATATAAGAGTGTTTACTTTCTAGATGAAGGTGTATGATTTTGTACACTCCCATATATTTAGATAATTTTTCTGATATATGAATATTTCCTATATGGGTATTAACTTGTATATATTTTTTCCAGTAATTACTGTGAGTGATATGTTATAGTTCCTACTATGATTATATATTGGTCCATTTTTCCTTGCAACAGTGTCAAAGTTTGTTTCAAATCTTTTGATAATCTATGATGCCAGAGATAGGTATCTCTCTGGAGAGAATTTCCTTTTGCCAGACACCCTAGGATGCTCTAAAACATTTACCAAATTTAAATTGGTCTTTGACCTGGCAACAACTCAATTGATATAAACAAACCAAAATCTATATGAGGCTAGGAATATCATTATGAATGGATAACAAATACTTTTTTAAAAATTCTGCTTTGAATCCTAGCTGATAAAGATATTTATTAATGCTTTCTCACATTGCCTGTGGAAAGATGTTTTTATTCCACACTTTCTTAAAATTGTAGCTAATTGGAGGTTTTATTTTATATAGGAAACTTATTTCCAAATCACTACCTTACCCCACCACAGGGTAGTTATTTGCCTCTTGTCCCTTACACAGACATTAAAATCCAAGATTCAAGCTACTGAACAACGTAAATATCCTCAGAGCATCTATGATTTCAGCTATCACTTAATACTGGAGTTTTCAGCTTCTTTCTCATTTTCTGCTTCTGGGGATTTCCCTCAATATTTTGCAAGGTCAGCTATGAATTTAGAAACAGCATTTTTGTATTTTGTCAGGATTTTTTTTTCAAGATATATAGTCAGCACAGTTGCTGCAAATAGAAGCTAAAAAAAATAGCTTTTCAACAAAAAATAAGTTTTGTGTTCAAGCTGAAAACATAGATAATAAATGCAAAATTTCTATGTTACAAGTGCCTCTTGTAAATTTCAGACACAATCAGAAAGAAAAGATAAACTATAACTAAGAACATTCATAGAGGATGTTATTCCATAACACTGGATATTTCCTTCTTTGTTTACGAATTTTTAATTGTCATTCTTCAAGATTGAGTCCGGACTGTGCTGCAGGTTTGGGAGAGGGATGGATAGATCTTATGGGTGTTGAATCCCAAACATTAAGCAAGTGAATTAGCAATTGAGATCCTCATGGCAACAATAAAATAGTATTTGGCATGCTTAATATAATGCATAATGAATGCTTCAAAGAAGATGACCAAACTAATATTTTTAAGCACATTTCAAATTTAAATATAAGCATAATATGTTTGTTTTATTATTTGTGAGTGGTTTTATATTTTCAAAAGTTCGGGCTATGGTATTGCTATCCACTGACAATTGAAAGGTGGAGCCCTCCAGTTGAAACATCATTCCTTCTTTTCACTGTCCATCCATGTCCAGTTGGAAAACAAATATTCCACAAAGGTTTTCTACTTCACACTGTCACTGTCTTAGATAAGGACCTCCAAATTTTTTATCTGAAAAATAATAATCACTTTCTAAATCAGGGCTATATTCTCATAAATGTCATCAACACCAGGCTTTCTGAAAGAGTTCTTTTTCATGATTCAATATCTGTGTAAGACATTAATTGTTATTATTATTAATATGTGGACTAATAGATTTGATTAATACTGGATTAGTTCAATTTAAAAATAGTCTTTTATCTCAGAAATTCTCTGAATAGTAATATGCTAATGTGCACGATAAATTGAATAGCAAGTATCCCAACCATATTTAACTACAGATCCTAGGTTTTAGGAGTTTACTCGGGATCTCCACTTTCCCTTTTCCCCACTGTGTCATTTTTCCAACAATACAGCTTGAGATATTTTCTATACTTTTATCCAAATCTCATCATATTACTCTCCTGATTTAAAATCCTTAATAAATATCCATTTCCTAAAAACATGAAATAAGATGTTTTTACTTCTTCCCCAGAATCCTTAATCAGCATCATTTCTATCCACATCTTCCTACCACTGCATCTTAAGCTCTAGTCACTATATACAACAAAAGTCTTATTTCCCCCCACCCCCTCCCAAAAAAGACTGCTTTCCCACTACTATTTGCTTTTAACATACAATTCTCTTTGCTTGGATAATCTTTTGCTCTTCTAGTCCTGAAAAACATCTACTGATCTTTCAAGTACTCCTCAAATATTATTCATTTTTTAAAAGTTATCTTATATAACCAGAGTTATTCTCCAATTCTTCTGGGCTCTCAAAATGCATAGTATATGTGTCCATTAGTATATCATGTTATTAGCAATGATTTATATATCCATGTTTTCTCTTAGAATGTGAACTCCAAGATGGCACTCTCTTATTCATCATTTCATAAAAAGGATGTGAAAAATGCGAATTTTTTTAAGTGTTAGCTAAGATCCTAAGAAAACAGGTGTCAAATAGTTTATATTCTAAAGACAGCTATAAGCAACCAATATTAAATCTGTATAGGCATGGATAAAAATTGGTTTTGTGACTGTCACCCATCTTCTGGTTGCATAATGAAATAGGTGCTTCATCAAGGAGGTTGGCTGGAAATTGGGAATATTTCCTTGCCAAAAATTTTGCCTTGAATAACAACCCATATCCCAAATGGGGAAAGAGGAAGGGTTACTTTTCTTCAGTTTAAACCTGACATGAGAGGTTTCAAAGAGGCCATTTGGAAAGTTTGATATATGTTTCCTGGTATTTGAGGACTACTATAAACTGATATATGCATGGGAAATATAAATATATATATTTATATATTTATAAATATAAAGGAAATATAAATATAAAGGAAATACAAATTTGGCTGAAATTGCATGTGGTAACACAAGTAATAACACTTCTGCAGATGATAACACAAAAGTTTCCTTCCCAAAGACCAGATGTGGCCAAATGAGAAAGAAAGAGAGAACTAGTCTGCAACTGTCCTAAAATATTTTGATCTAGAAGACTTCCAGGGCTATAGTCCCCAACTGTGCCACAGGGTGACTCACAAGTGACCAACTGTACAGTGGAATTCTTTGCCTACTACAGACTGCACTAAGTCAGTGATGACTAGAAATTTAGGGATGTACCCAAGAAGCCCAGGAAACACTCTGAGAGAGAAAGGCTATCTGTCAATATCTGTCACAAACAGAGGATCCCAATATTAGCTCAAAACAATATCAATCTAATAAGAACTTTCCTGGTTTACCACGCCTCTCTCATCTTGGCAGATGTCACAGGAAGCCCCAGGCAAGAGGCTTAGCTGAGGAAATAAAGAAGCCAACCATGACCTCCTTTCCCACTGTTGGCAAAAGTAGGTTAGGAAGAAAGCATTTGCATTCAAATAAAATTCATAGATTTGACAATTCTTGAAATGAGATTATATTTGTCAGTAGATGTGACAGGAAGAATTTTTATCATTTGAGCATGACTATATAAATCATAGGAATTACTCTAGATTTTACCTAAGGATCAGGGGGAAACTAGATAGGGAAAAGGAAAGAAAAATAAATAATTTTGGTTTCTACTCACATCCTTGAGACCTAATCTACGAAGGTTACCTCTGTAATGCTAGCACCCAGCATAGGGGATAACATATAACTGAGACTTGAGAAATTATTTGTTGGCTTAATGAGTCATTTTAGTGCTACAGAATCTAGATCAACTTTCTAGTCAAACTACAGAAGCTATTTTAACATTATTGAGAGAATAACATTTGGGTGCATTAAAAAGAAAGAAATCCACAAGAAATTTAATGGAATAGCCTTTGTAAATAAGAAATGTTAGTTAATTCTGAATCCAATTTTATAAAATTATAGCCAATCAAGCACTTATTGAGTGCTTCTTATGGACAAAATTAGTACTAAGTGTTATAGATATAAACCAGCAAATTAGACACAGTCTTGATTCAAAAAGTTTGTAGACCATTAGGGGAACCAGATAGCGAAAAAAAGTTTTAAAGATGTCATAGATTCAGTTTTTCAATATGTACTGAGTTCAGTGGAGACACAAAAGAGTAAATGATCAATTCTACCTTAGTCATTAGAATGCCAAAAGATGCTTTGTAGAATTAGTTATGTCTGAACCAGATCTGAAATGAGGAATAGAAGTATGGGACCCTGTTACTGGAATCAATTAAAACGTTGAAAGATTATTTAAGGTGAGATTAATAGGAAATTGTCTTGCCCAAAATACAAAATCAGGTACTCCTGAAGCTATACAAACAGGGAAAGAATAAACTAGAAACAAACCTGTCCACCTAAGGAAAAACAAGGAAAATTTTCTGTGTACAACCCCGGCACTGAATGGAGGGGGGATATCATCCATAAGAAGTTGTAACCATAATCCAGACCTTGCATGCATTGTTAGATTGAATTCACAAACATTTATTTTGCTTAAGAATATTTAAGTAATTTTGAATATGAATAAAGAATAGGAGATTATTAAAGTAATAAAAGAGATTTGGAAAAGATCAAAACAAAGTTTTAGAAATAAAAATAAAAGATAATTAATATTACCAAAAAATTAAAAAGTGAAAGCCTCAACAGATATGGAGTAAAGGTAAATCAGAGAAATTTTAAACAATGAATTATGTAGCTATATGTAGAACACAGTATAGGAAGACAGACATAGATAATATAAAAGAGACATTTAGAAAAATTGTGGATAAAGCAAGGTGCCACATGGATCCAAACTGAGTTACAGAGAAAGATGAAAGAAAAGATAGCAGTAAAAACAATATTTGAAGAGATAAAAATGAGAATCTTTCAGTACTTATGAAAGATTTTAATCCTCTGAATCAGAAATCCCAGTGAATCCCAAGGAAGGTAAAATAAACCCACATTAGATAAACCACTATGTAGCGTCAGTGTACCATATACAATAGAAAGATCTTAAAAGCACATAGAGAAAAAGGAAATATTACAGTTAAAGAAATGATGAGACTCTAATTTTCAAGTAGAAAATTGAAAGCCAGGTAAGAGTGGGTGTATATTAAATAAAAGAAGAGACAATAATCCACAAATCAACAATGTATCAACAGCTCAAGTATATTTGAAAGCTGGGAATAAAATAAAGTCATTTACAGGCTAACAAAAACTAAGATTTTGGTATGATCTGATACAGTTTAAGGAAATTCTGAAAGATGTACTTCATAGAAAATGGAAAATGTTTCATGTTTCAAAGTCTGAAATTCAAGAAGATGTGAAGAGCAAAGAAAACTGTAAATATGTTAAAAATCTAAAATATTGCAGACTATAAATTAGTAACTGAAATGTCTGCTTCTGATAAGAACAGACCAGGTAATTTTGTTTACTTAGGACAACTAGAAAGAATATAATAATCATCTGCTTGGATTAATTGGAAACATAACATGTCAGTGCAAAATCACTAATCAAAATCAAGAAAAGAGAGAAATATGGACAGGTGAGAATAAGATTAGGTGCTATTTTCCACTAGGGACATTTGCATATGCTCTCACCTATCCCCCATCACCCCGACTCCCCAGCAAAGAAGTGATTAAGAGACTGTGGAGCTAAGCAAAGCCTTTCAGCTCTAGGACACAAAAAGCGGACAGCAAAGCATGCCAGTGGGTTTTCCTGTTGAAGCCCTATGCTTTGGGTGGGGACTCCAAGGGATGAATCCTAAGAGAAAGGGAGAGCCAAAGGTATGTAGTATTTGCAGAGACTGAAGCCCAGTTTCAAATGATCTCAATCCCAGATGTAGATTAAGTTGGTCATTGGTTGTTAGTTTCCCTCAGGATTTATTGGACAGATATTTTAAATTTAAAAAAAATAAAAGGCTTTGAGAAAGGTACAGGTGAACACTTCTTGATGACAGGAGTCCATTCATCAGTAATATATAAACATTTTAAATATGTGTACACCTATAAAATATCCTCAAAATGTATGAAGCAGAAATATATAAATTAAAAGGAGAAACAGACAAATCAACAAGCATTGGATAAGATTTAATGCATACTCCTTATTACCTATAAAATGTAATTAATGCATATGTGTGCGCATGCATTTATGTATAAAACAATTTACCCAACAACTGCAGAATGCACGTTATTTTAATGGACTTATGGAAAAGTTGTAAAATTGAATATCATCTGGGCTACTTAATCTTCAAGAAATTTCAAATGATTGAAGTCACAGAACAATATTTATTTAGACACAGCTCAATAAAGCTAGTAATCAAGAATAAAGAAATAATTATAAAATCCCTGTATACTTGGACAGGCAAAACCAAGAGTTGGTGAGGATGTGGAGCCAAAGCATTCCTATACACTGTTTTTGTGGGTAAATTCCTTTGGAAAACAGTTTATCATTATCTGTGAAAAAAGCAATTCCACTCTATGTATACATCCAACAGACATACATGAACATGCAAACCCAGACACCTCGAAAATATTTATAGCAAAAAAAAAGTCCTTAAACAGAATGCATAAATAAATTGTTATATACTCAAATAGTAGCCATAATGCCACAAGAAAAACAAATGAAAATTATAGGCAGCAATATGAATAAATTTCATAAACAAAATGTTGAGCAAAAGAAACTAGAAATAAAAGTGTACTTATCATATGACACAATTTATATGAAGTTGAAAAACAACAAAATTAAAATGTAATGTAAAAAGTCTAGTAGTATCTTGGGCAAGGGAGAGTATTGTGATGAAACTGCGTTTGGGGTCTGTTTGAAGTGTCTGCTTCAGGCCAAAATCCTTTATCGGCAATTGCAAGGCTTTGTCTGGCTGGCCTTATGACAGGGAAGTTGCCCTCCCCATAGGAGACTTGATAAATAGCCAGTGCTTTGCTGTCTCTAGAGCATGGGTTTTTAACCTTTTTTGTTCCATGGATCCCTTTGCCAGTCAGGTGAAAGCCACAGATCCCTTACGAAGTCCACACTATATTTTGTATTGTTCAATAAATATATCACACCCACACCAACATGTCCCCACATGAGTAGTGATTTTTTTTTATTTATTTCAATTCAAGCTCACGGACTCCTTATTAAGAACTCTTGCTTTAGAGAGAGATGCAGTCAAGGAATCAAGTCCCGCGAAGGCTGTCATGCTCCTACACATTTCATTCCTAGCCCAGGCAAATCTCTTCAGAGGCCTCTTTACTATCAGGGGTCCTGGCTGAGGCACAGTTTGCTACTTTGGCTCAGTCTCTTTCCAGTCCTAGCCCTTCTCTCTCCCTGTCCCCTGGCCCACAGGTCCATAAAAAGGAATGAAACTTTTGTTTCAACCCCTTGGCAGTGAGATCGTTCTTTCCATCTGCAATGCATCCACCTGACCCTTGTCTGGTGCCACTCCATGGAGAGTAATTGAACATTAGGAAGCCATTGCCTCTTTTGCCTCTTGGTAGTACTGCTGCAGTAAGTGAATAAAGGATGCCTTGCTACTTTCATTTTGGTTCAATGTCCTAATTTGCAACCTCGACACCTGGTTGCCTGACAAGAGAAATCCAAATAAAATAATGCCAAAGGTGTGTGTGTGTTTAACTTTACTCACTATATGGAAAGTTTATATGGAAATGAAGTATAGAGGACATAAAATAGTTAAGAATATATTTCTTCCACCTGATATCAAGATATTTTATAAAATTACAGTAATTAAGTCAGTGTAGAAATGGCCCAGGGATAAATAGGGACCTAATGGTTACAATAGGAATCCACAATCAGACCAATACTTATGTGGAAACTTGATTACATAAAGAAGGTTTGTCAAATGCAGTGGAGGTAAGGCAAATCTATAAATTAACATTTCTGGATCAATTAAATCTTCATTTAGGCAAATAAAAAAGAAAAAGCAGCCAGTCCTCCAGACACTGATAAAAACCCATTCCAGGTATACTGAAAAATCTAAAGGTAAGAGACAAAGTACTAAAGCTTCTAGAGAATTCATCATTTGGGGCTCAGACACAATTTCCTAAACAAAATACAGAAAATGCATGCTTACATAATGGCAAGATTGACTCATTAACCCATATCAAATTAAGGAACTTCAGTACGAATTTTGCTGTGCAAGAAACTGACACAGAGATTGTAATCAGAAAGTTTGAACTCAAAAATCCGGCCGCAGTGGTATGGAACCCAAATGAGGCAGGTTAGTACTGGAAACAAGGGAAGGCAGCTGGTCAGAATAAAGCCATAACAATAAATAAATAATAAATAAATAGAATAAAGCAGTAACCGCTGGGAACCCCCTGGTCAGAACATAGCCACAAGACCCCACCCAGAAACCCCTGAGGGGAGGCAGTTTCTTGAGAACAAAGCTGTAACTGTTAACCAAAAAGCCCACCAAGACCCTGGTCACAAGGTCCCATTTGAAACTCCCAGGCTCAAAAGAAGCCCCGGAAAACTCCAAACAAAAAGGCCTCCCCTTTGGTTCCCTGAAAGCTAACAGGCGAAGGCAGAAAGGCAACCAATCAGGACAGCAGATAGCTGCGATGCCTCCTTAATATGGGTAGGGGGGAGGAGTAAAGGCCTTAAAAAGGCCTACCCCAGGGCCCCAGGTTGTGCGTCTCACCCTGTAACATACTTGCACCCATGTCTTGGCTGCATACATTTCCTTTTTCTCGATTCTCAATAAACCCTTTTACTGGCCTCATTAAACTGGCACATCTCTGAATTCTTTCTTGCAATGAAATCAAGAACCTAGTGTAGCAGTTTGACAGTTTGATAGTTATGAATTCCAAAAACAGATATTGGATTATGCTTGTAAACTGGTTTGTTCATCTGGGCATTATTAAGTTACGATTAGGGATTTGATTGGGCCACGTCAGTAGGGAGTTGAGCCCCTCCCCTTGGGGGTGGGGTCTCAAAGATAAAAGACATGGCAAAGGACAGAGTTGGAGTAGTTTTGATGTTGGAGTTCTGATGCTGAGTGTTAATGCTGGAGCCCAGGGGAGTAAGCACACAGGGGAGCTTGGTCGTGAGAAAGGCAAGAATCCTCCAGGAAAAGAGACGAGCCGTGGGCCTGATGGTTCACAGCTGGCCTTGTGGAGAGAGGCAAAGCCTAGAGAGCCTCATAGTCTACAGCTGACCTTGTGGAGGAAACAGAGGAGCTGAGCCCAGAGAGAAATGGAACCCTGGGAAGAGAGGAACCCAAGAAGCCTGAACCCTGGCAAACATCGGCAGCTGTCTGGCTTCAACACGTGGCAATGGACTTTGGTGAGGGAAGAAACTTACGCTTTATGGCCTGGTAACTGTGGACTTCTACCCCAAATAAATACCCTTAATAAAGACCAACAGATTTCTGGTATTTTGCATCAGCACCCCTTTGGCTGACTAATACACCTAGCAACCCAGAACCCAGAGCATTCTTCTAACACAATCATAAAAAAGGCTAAAGCCGTGAATAAGCACATTACAAAAAAGGATATTCAAATTTTAAAATATATGTATATACACATACATGCATCCACAGAAACATGTATTACATGATATATAAATATATATAATTATATAGATATGTATATGTATAACATACACTATGGAAGTATAAATACAAACACAAATAAATATAATAAATATAAATAAATTAGAAATATAAATGGCTTTTAATAAATATTAAAATGTATTGTTAGAAATAAAGTATGTAAGTTGTATAAAGATATATTGCAATTATTATGAAATAAAATAAAAATATGGCCCATTAATTCCAATATTATGTATATAACTGTGGGATAAACGAAGGCAAAATGCCCTTTCCATGAACTCAAGGCTCTGGAGCATGGACAGGTTGAACTGGCTAGCAGGTCAGTCCTTGAAGATAAGAGGATGGTGAGAAGATTTTGAGAATCGTATGCACAAACATTCTCCTGTAGCATTTCTGTAGCTGTTCTGGGCACTGTCCCATCTCCCCCCTGCTGTAATACCTTTATAAGCCTCTACCCCCAGAGACGTGGCATGGAACTGCCCGCACCCCCCACACCTGCCGCCATCGGGTTTGTGAGTAATAAAGGCATATCTACTCCCGCTGGGCTCCTGTGTGTTTTCTCTGGAATATTGAGTTATTCAGTCAGCCTTCCCGGGCTTGACCTCCTGTGTTACAGTAACAAGAAAAAAATTTTTATATGTACACCAAAAAATAAAAGTTCATAGCTGAATTATTTATAATTGTTTAAAACTAGAAATAATCCAAATATGCAAGAACAGAAGAATGGATAAATTTGGTGCCTATATCAATAGAATACTATAAAGCATAAAAATGAAAACATACAGTGTTAAAGATGAATTTGGAAAAGGACACAATCACAAGAGGACACTAATTCAAATTACTGTTAAAAACAGCAAAACTAAATATAAATTTAGGAAAACATTTTGTTTGCAACCCTCCCTAAATAAATTAAATAAATAAATAAATAGATAAATAAATAAAAACATCAATGATTATAAAATTTGGGGATAATGATTTGGAGGGCAAGAAAGGGAAACTTCTAAGTTACTGTATATCTTCTACATCATTTTATAACTCGTGGTAGTTGCACAGTATTTTGTGATAATTCATTGAGCTGTACAGTTAAATTTTGTGCACGTTCCTGTATGTGTATTTTACTTTACAGTAAAATGGTTAAAGCAAAGTTGAGAACATGTCATTTAAAGCATTTCATCTAACTTAGATAAAGTATCAGTTTTGCAAAATTATAAAAACTTTATAAATAATCATATTTGAGGGGTAATAACTTTAGCATAACTTAATGGACAATTATAGCTATTGGTTTAGAGAGGCATCATCACATTTTTGAAGTGATTGGTAAAGTTCTTAATTCTAGAATTTGGTACATTACCTAGCTATGTTTAAATTCCTAGGGTACCTGTACAGAAGTGAAACAGAGTGTTTTAGTTTGCCAAAGGACTGCCAATGCAAAGTACCAGAAATGTGTTGGCTTTTATAAAGAGTTTTTATTTGGGGTAAAAGCTTACAGTTCTAAGGCAGTGAAAAGTCCAACTCAAGGCGACATAAGAGGTGGCAGGGTAAAAAATGGCAGAGCTCTCTCTACCAGTGTGTCTCTGTTTTTTATAGGACCCAACAAAAGGGCAAAGACTCAACCTGAGTCACACCTCACTGACTCAGTTCAATTGGAAAGGTTACTCACACCCACAGGAGTGGACCAGCCCACAAACATAATCTATTTCTTTTTTGGGAATTCATAAAATAATTTAAAACTGCCACATAGAGGATATAATCTCCACTTAGCAAAGGAAACATAATAGCTTGAGATGAAATATTCAATCAATTTGAAAGAAGACACAGAAAAAAGAAGGAAAACAAAATTTATTAGTAGAAGTAAGCACAAAACAAGATGAAGGAAATAAAATATATATGGGTGATAAGAATTAATAAAAATTGAGTAAATGCTCTAATTAAAGGCAATTTTGTAGACTAGATTGTTAAATGTCTAAATATATGCTATGTGCTAAATATATGTTAAGTAAAATTATGCACAAAGTTTGAAAATAAAAGGATGGTGATGCAAAAGCTAACCAACAAAGTCTAATAAGCTTTTTTGATATTAACTAAAATATAAAAGCAACTTCAAGCAAAAAGCATTGTTAGAGATAAAGAGGGTCTTTTCACCTATTTATAGATTTGTTTTTATTGAACTTTCCTTGCATTCCTAGAATTTTTAAAGGTATTTCAGATAAACCTGAAGCCTGGCATGTAAAAGAAACTGCTGGGTCATGGTGTAAAAACTCATAAGGAGATAAATCATGAGACACAGAAATATACAGGAAGTCTATCATGAAGAGACTTGTTCTAGTTTTCTATTGTTCCATAACAAATTACCTCAAAACCATACATTATGCGCATGGGGTTTAGGCACTAGGAATTTACCCTGAACACAGAAGACACAGATTGTTCTGCTCCAAAAGGCTTGCTGTCACACTGTCTCGGGGCTGGAATCATCTGAGGGCCCGTTCACGCAAATGTGCTGTCTCATGACATTCAGTGGATTCTTGCCATCAGTTGGGACTTTAGCTCAGCCTGTCTGCCACAACACTTATATGTGGCCTCTTCATGGGGCCTGGGCTTCCTTACACCTGATTGACTGGCTTCCAAGGGTGAGCCTCTCAAGGGAGAGCCTGGGAGAATCTGTATTGTCTTTTCTAACTTAACCTCAGAAATCAAACAGCATCATTTCTGCTAAATTCTCTTTATCAAGGTAATCATAGACCCACCAAGTTTCAATGGGGGGAGAGGGAAATGGGGTTCAATTCTTGACTGGGAAGTGAAAACTTTCTGAATATGTGAGCATTGAAATAATATTGTTGCACCTGTAACAATTCTATTGAGAAGAACTTCAGACTATCCTCTTTATAATGGAGATGATTGAAGAATTTTAGCAGGGCAGATGCATGGTCAGCTTTGTGTTTTAATTAGAAATTCAGAGTCTTCTTAGATCTAAAATTAGGGAAAGATAACCCTATGATTAATCTATAGTAATAATCATGTGGTAGATGAAAGACTGAACTAAGTCAGTAGCCAACATATTAAGGTCATGAAAAATCTTGCCATAATAAACTATATTTTTAAATTATTTAAATCAAGCTTCCTCTAAACTATTTGATCGTATCATATTTTTTCATAAAATATTTATAAAAGTAACAATCTCCTGAGAAATACAGGAATTGATATCATTTCAGCTCATCACTGAAAGGAAAAAGAAGTTCTAGGGCAGCAGCAAGTGGAATTTATTAGGGTGCAGAATGGGAGAAATTTGAGCATGTCAATAATCTGTGGAGAGAATTGTTTTCAGGAAGATGTTAAAAACATGGGAGAGAAAGTTCCTGATAATGCAAACCCCATGGACCAGAGTAGCTGCAGAATAGGACAGTTTAGATCAAAGACCATTTTAATTTTAGATACTTAGAGAGAATGAAGGGAAACAAGTTATGGAAGAAACTGAGAATTGCACGGTACATCACAGAGATACAAATCCAAATCTATATTGACCAGGAAGGAGAGTAACACCTACAACCTGCTCTACAAACAATTTTGAGAAGAGAGGACACTAGGACACAAACAAAAGCATTTAAATGCTTGTCACATTAGGGAGAAGTCCAATCAGTTAGTTTCATACCAAATTATAGCTTGTTGCCATATTCTTATCCTCAAATTGCTCTTGTGAATTAGAGGAGCAGTCTCTGCCTATTTCTTGCCTCCAGAGATTCGAATTGACACAATCTCTTTACAAATCTCTCTATCTTTGCTTCTCCATTCCACCTGTTCAGTGAACTATACGGAAGTCTCAGGACTAACTTCTGCTTACTGAATCAGAGCTATCTGCAGATGGGTGTGCATCCAATTCTTAAAGTAAAAGCAAAAAAACAAAACACTTAAACATAAAATACCAAATGCCAGATACTTGTATTTCATTTTCAGAGACACTTATATGATATTTGATTAAAACTATCTCTCTTTTTTTAAAATAGCCTAATTTTCATTTAATTTATGAAAAACTTTGTACAATTTTTACTGAGTGCTACCTAACTTGATTCTTAGTCCTAGCACTGCCTTTTCTTTTAAAAGTTTGTTTCAAGTCCCAGAAAGTACAATTTGTTTAAATTTTCTAAATCCATTGGTTTTTAAAGGCAAAATTATTGTGAGTATACTGAGAAAACTGGTTATATAGAAACATATGAATGTAGTTTATAATTGAAGAGACTTTTTGTAGTTTGGACTTTCATAGCAACATCTGCATGGTGTAGTTATTGAAAAGTAAGTGAACAGAAAATTCTATCAGTCAAGAATCTGACAAGTAGAAGCTGATCGGTTTAACAATGCCTTGGAATGACTCACCTAGAATTAAATGTTAGCAGTTGCAATGAAGTAGAAATGAAGATGAAAGATCTTGAAATGTTTTAGGAAACAGACTGATTTAGATCATCTTTTAAGTTTAACAAAAAACTATTGATTGAATAAACAGTAAAAAATAAACTTGTTACTTATTTTTAGAGACGTGTTGTCCTTATTGCTATAGCTTCACATGACTACGAAACTGTCACAATTTTGATATGTGGAGTGAGTGGTGGGAGTCCAAAAACCAGTTTCTCCTGGAGTGTGAATGCAATAGATTTACAAGCCTGAGATAGATTTTTATGTCATGTACAGTGTTTTAGGTAGTTCATTGATGAGTTTGAACTTTCTACTAAGCTTATTTTTTCACAGAATCGAGTTTGATGGGACTAACATAAAATCAAGGGAAAAACTGGGGGAGGAGATGCATTCCAGAGAAAAAGGTGTTGAAGAGATTAAGTACAGCTGTATTGTGGGTGTTCTGTAATATAGAAAGTAATTTATGAAGGGATGACTCCTCTTTCTGCCTCCTCAGTTGACCTATATGCAAATTATTTGCTCGGTTTGAAATACTGACTCTGTAGAGGTCAGGGATAACATACCTGACAAAACTTTTTCAAAAATAAATTGAAAGTAATAGTAAGTAAGGATTCTAAGCAAATGGCTAGCTAGTAAGAAAAAAGTGAGAAGGAATTTAAATTAGTAAAACAAATCTTGGAAATACTTGACACTGGCTATCAGACAAGGGATAGACTGTTTAATGTATTAAAAAATATAAAGTAAGCTCAGAGATAATGTGCAGGGTTTATGAATTGGTCAAGAGATAATAAAATGTAGAAATTTTGTTTTATCGATATATATGCAAAGAAATTTAGAATTAAATGAGGTAAAGGTTAAGAGTCATTTGTGGGCTGTGAAACCCATTAAATATATGTGCTATAGCAAATAATATCAAAAGAGACATAGAAATATTATGGTCTTTCCCAGAAAGGGTTCTTCAAAGGACAGTGTAAAATCCCAAATAGCTGCAGCCCTTTTGTCCTTTCTTTCTTCACAAAAAACTAAATGTTTCCTCTTTCCTCTTCTCATATTAATAAATGAATTTATGTATGCATGTATGTATATGTTTATGAACACATTTGTTTATTGAAATAATATTTCATTTGAACAAAGTACTTCATACTGAAAAAGATTTTAAAATCTAACCTACAAGAAAAAAAAATGTTTAAAGGAAGCTTCTAAAGATGGTATTTAGGGACCTCATATCAATGCTTGCCTTCATATAACTCAGTTCCCCAAAGGAACCCTCTACTCTTGTCCATGAAATCCAGTGTTTATTCCTGTGTCTCCTGTTTTTTCCCATTATATGCTGTTAGTCGGTGTTTATTCTTGCTATAGTATCCCACCATAGCACCAGCACTGCAGAATCTGTTAAAGCCTTACCAAATGTCCTTTATGGCACAGAGGATTGTTCATCTGTACCATTTAAATTATTATATACTGATATTTTGTAATGAGCATTAATAATGTATTCATTTATCAGATCATTTATATAAGGGAAAAAGTACTGAGTAACTATAAGTGACCATGTTTCAAAGATAGATATTGGAATGGCACTGGCCTGGAGGAGAGAAGCATAAGCATAATAACTTAATTGCTATATGCATTATGAAAAAAATGTCTTTAAGACACAATTGAGGAACAAAATCAGATGTGGTCATGTTACTTAAGCACGCAGAGTGTGGTGGACAGGCTCTCGGGTGACATAGAATAATTCCTGTCTCCTGGAGTCCGTGACTTTGAGTAATCCCTTCCCCTTGAGTGTAGTCAGTACCTGTGACTTGCTTCTAACAAACAGAATGTGGCAGAGTTGATGGCATGTAATTACAATAATTAAAATACATAAGACTCTAAGAAGAATGGAATGAGACTTACCAACTGGCCTTGAAGAGGAAAACTGCTATACATGGACTGCCTATGGAGAAGGTCATGTGGCACGGAACTGCAGGCAGCTGCTAGGAGCTGAGGCTTCCTTACTCCAACTACAAGAATTGATTACTGCTAACAACCATGTGATCTTGGAAGAGGATCCCAAGCCTCAGATGAGACCACCCCTGGCTAACACTTTGATTCCAGTCTGTGAGACTGGAGCAGAGAACCCATGTCAGCCATGCTTGAACTCCTGACCCACAGAAATTGTGAAATAGATGTTTGGTGTTTTAAGATATTAGTTTTGTGGCAATTTGTTATGCACCAATAGTAAACAAACAGCAATAGCAAACAAAACAAATTTGTTACAGAGCAAATAGCAAACAACTAGAAAAAAAGTTTTCATTAGTCAAGTGTTTGCAGAGAAAAGTGTTCCCTAACCTGGGTCTAAAGACTGATTATTATATAAACAGAAGTCTGCAAAGTGTGTTTCAAACACAACACAGACTTCTCCATTCAGTAATTGGCATATGCCACTGGAATAATACCCTGTTCCTCCCCTGGACCTAGTAACAGGAATTTTGAAATAATGGAAATGGCCCTGGTACTTAGTCTAAAGAAATGATGCATACATGTCGCAGAAAAGAAGGAAAATATTGGGGATATTTTGTTTCCTTATCAGTTCAATAGTCATTTAAAATTGTCTTGCTTGCACCCATGTGATGATTTTTGTTTCCCGATGTTCAAAAAAAATCAACTTGACTTACTAAGAGATTAAGGAGGTATCCCCTTATAATTCAGAAGATAGCTAAAGATCTTGGAGCTTTCACTCTGTCTCAGCCAAAAACAACAACAAAAACCGATCTTTGATTTTCAAAATACATCTATTTTATATCAAGCATTGAGTTATTTTGGTAGTCTTTCTTAAAGATACTTAAAATAGTAGTGGGCAGTCACATCTCACAGTGCAGAACATCACACACAAAACAATCTTACATTTATGTCATTATGTGAACTTTTGGGCTATCCTGAGCCTTCCAGTATGCCCCCATTTTATCACACTCTCAGTTAGTATTGTGTCTTCATAAACTTCACTCTTGATATCATTACAAAAATAACAAGAATTATTATTAATGCTTACTATGTCCCAGGCATTATTAGAAGCATTCATTTAATCATGAAGCAATACCATGATATAGATATAATTATTTTACTCATTTTAAAGATGAGTAACCTAAAGCTCAGGGAGGTTGAAAAACTTGACCGAGGTCACAGGGCCAGTAAGCATCAAACTCAGGCTGTCTTGCTGAGGAAGTGTCATGCACTCCATCATTTGGCCTAGAAATTTCCATTGTATATTTCTTCTTTCAATATAGGATACCTACTCTCTATTTTTAAAATATTTATTATTTTTTTATTTCTTTTCCTTACTTTACTGCTCAATTTATGAACATCTCTTTATATTAACTCCTGTTCCTTCTAAAGAAAGTCTAAATTATTCAAACTGAACTTCTAGGTAACTCAACATTTAATTAAGAGTTAGGGTAAAATCCTAACTTTGCATCTGTTACTTAGAAAAGAGATTTATTACTTTTAGCCAAAAGCAAAAGTACACATCTAGCAGTGGTAAAGCACAGAGTGTACATTTTATACTGTCAGGGTTCTTCAGAGTATAACCTTTCTTCTGTAGTCCAATCATCTCTGGTCAGGCAACTGCTCCCAAATCATATTCAAAAATGGAAAATCAGAGGCTAGTACACTGCTGATAAGAAAAATAGGGGTCTGACATCATTGGTTCAGTGATCCAATCTAATTTCTTGGTTCAGGTAGTTTGACATTTTCTGCAAAAAAGGGCAGCTACTCTAAATGGTCCACCGATACTCAACAATTAATCCAAACAAGTTCTTCTGAAGAAAGCATTATATCTTTTTTGAAGAAATGCCTTGTTTATCCACTTGGAGCAAAGTGACACACCTGGAACAGATGCTTAAAAGTAATGAAAAAAATAGAATAAACAATATCGTAGGGAAAATCTAGAAAGTAGAAAAAGAGTCAGAAATTTTGGCAACTGAGTAGTTAATATTGGATGGGGAATTATTTCTAATTGTTTCTAAGCATAAGCACGGCAAGGGTCAGGGACACAAAATTTGAAGTTGCAATCGTGAAATCGCTACCATTACTTCTGAATGGAATACTGCATTAGAAAGTCCTTTTTATTGTGCAATCACATTTTTAATTATCTGTAGAAGAATATGGAAATTTCAAAATTTTCAAATTGACTGTTTAGTCATTCAATGGCTTCCTTGAGTTGCTAGAGTTTGTTTAATGAAAGGTGAAATAGGCTGAGTTATGAATTTTAAGAACATTTGGCATACAAAAGAAACAGGTATGAGAAAATTGGGATGAAATAGAATTAGGTTGGCATCAAGGAATTGGTGATAAATGGTATTACAAATATTAGGTGCTTTTGTAATTAAGAGTAGAAAAAGAAAGAGCATTCTTGGTTGTACAGCCTTGACATTCTTCATCAAAACAGAGTAATTTTGAATAGCTATAAAATAGACTTGCACAACCTTCTTCAGTTTCTGTTTTAGGCAGAAAGTGCTTCATAGAGTTCCTTCTAGGGACAAATCGTTGCCAGGCCATGATATCCTGGAGGCCCAATGTGAAAGCAATGTGTGCGCACAGATGGCAGGAAGTGAGAAAGAAGATAGATTTGAAAGTTGAAATCCTGTATGAAATATGGTTTTGGTGTACTTTCATTTCACTTTCTTTGCTCTCAAAGCGTCCTATTACTTGATATATTAAAGAAATGTTTTAAGTTCATAAAGTCCCTATTTCTTCAGTGTGAATGTCTTATTTGAGAATGAAGAACATAGTAGAGTGTCAGTAATCTGGATTTCTTATTACCAAAATCCACAGTTTTGGGTAAGGTTTAAATCTCTTTCCAAGCAGCTTTGCCTTTTGAAGAAAAGTATTGTAGGCCAGAAAAGTCTCTAGCTGGTGGATCGTGGAGGGAAGATATTATTTTAAGCAACGGAATATTGTTTTACATTTGTTTCTGTTTGTTTTTCATTCTAAGTTATTCATTATTTCAGCAAACACTTATCAAATGCCTCCTACGTTCCAGATTTTCCTACCAATACTGCCATCTTCCCTTTTTTATCCTTTTCTTCAAACTCAGCAAAAACACAAAAAAGCAAGATTAAGCAAATTAGGCTCTTATTTTTTTAAAGATTGCCAACACTGCATTTTCCACTACTGTGGAAAAATGAAGTGTTGTATACTACAGTATACAATGAAGTGAATTGAAATGACCCTTTCAGCTTGTTCATTGGTTAAACCTCGTGTTTTTGTTGTTGTCCTCTCTTTAGCTGAGAGATAACAGTAGCCAGGGTCTAAAATATTCAAGTACCACATAAACCTACTCAGTAAAAGGCATAACCCCTTCTGCCAAAATTCTTGGCCCCTACCAGAAATATTTTAATTCAGTCAACAATCACAATTGTTTTATCACACGATACATCCCAAGCTTTGTTTTTGTCCTTCAAGTAAAGTTAAGAAAGCAGGAAGGAGAGATTATTAACCAATAGAATATTTGGAGATTTTTCTTTTTCTTGTGTATATCCTCCATGCTAAGGAAATCAACCCATGTATTCACAAAGCCTGATGGCTAAAGGGGAGCTCCCAAAAGGTTGTATGAGTTAAATAGTTCAATAATCTCACAAGTGTCTTCTCTTCTGGATGCGTTCCTCTCCTCCTCTAAAATCTACTTCAGTAAACATCTAAGCAAGACATTTTAATCCCATTATTTTCTTCTGAACATTTTGCTTCTGAGAATATGTGACTCCTCTCAGTATTCCAGATCTTCTATTGCTGTCTTACTAATGTTACATATCATCATTTCATTGCATTTACAGGATTACTAATAGATAAATTCACAACATGTAAATTAACCAATAACATCTCTTAAGATCTCAATCCAAAAGGACAAAGAAAAAAACTTGCATTTTCTATTGATAAACCTTCACAAATTGAATATATATAAAGGACAATATTTTGAGCATCGAAGGGTTTTGAAAATGAGAGTAATCCTGTAATATCATGATATCTAAGCAGTTCACAGTTATTTTCTGATGTAATTGGTAAGAAATAAATAGAAATATTCATTTTTTGTATCTTTTAAGTTGAATATTGCTCACGAAGATCAACAGAAAAATAAAAGCAATAATGTTAAAATTGACAATTAAAATTGCACACAGTAACATTTTTACACGTACAATTCTTTTTTTTTTTTAAGATTTATTTATTCAACCCCCCGCCTTGTCGCTTGTGCTTGCTGTGTCCATTCGCTGTGCGTTTTTCTGTGTCTGCTTGTCTCCCTTTGTTGCGTCATCTTGCTGTGCTAGTGCCGCGTGGTTGTCAGCTCTCCTTGCCGCCGTAGACCAGCTTGCCTTCACCAGGAGGTCCTGGGAGTCGAACCTGGGGCTTCCCATATGGTAGATGGGAGCCCAACCACTTGAGCCACATCTGCTTCCCCACATACAATTCTGATGGGAAATTTCTATCTTGTCAATAATGTTAAAAGCTGATATATATTAACCTCACTAAATTTAGCCAAATCAACAATAAAATTGCCCTTGGTAAAATTCATTACTAAAATCAGATAGAAGAACAAAATCTTCTTTATAAAACTTAAATCTCCAAATTTGAACAAGCAAAATACTCTTATGATACCAGGCAAAAGCAGGTTCTTTTCCTTCTGATGCACTTTAAAGACCAATTCCTGAGACACCAAGGTTTCAAAGACAGAGTTTATTTGTTTAAGCAAACAAAGGAGCACAGTGGCCAAATGGACCAAAAGCGTCTCCTGGAACTGAGTAATCCTGATATTTTATAACATCAGGCCTAGCAGATGTGCTGATGAGAAATTGTGGAGCTAGCACAGGTTCCTTCATTAATAAACATTAAGGGACTGAACAGGATGGGGGATGGGTACAAAGCTTTTCATCTGGATACTAAACAGAGGAGGGTGGAGTGGTTACTCTTTCAACAGAAATGTTGATATTCGAGGGTAAGATCAATCTGGAATAATCATCATAATAGTAGGTCTTACATAGAAATGACATATACAAAGGTAAGTTTCTTCTGGAATAATCATCATCATACAGGATCTTGTTTTAGACAAAATCTTGGTACTATAACTGAGTTTGGAATTAACAAATGATTATGATTAATGAATCATTGTACTGATGCGTCTTCTATTACCAAAAGTAAAATTAACAACTGAAATTACCAAAGCAAGCTAGAGTGGTCTCACCCATTTATGGTTACTCTAAATTAGGCTCAACCTTGTGTATGCTTAGTATTATGATGGTGATTCTAGGTTGAGCTTACCCTTGTTTATAGATTAGGCTCATTCTTGTGTATGCCTATTATTGTGATGGTGATTCTAGGTTGTCCTTACCCTTATTTATAGATTGAGCTCACCCTTGCCTATACTTACTATTGTGATGGTAATTCTAGACTGAACTTGCCTTCTTCAAGGTTATTTCAGAACTTGACTCACCCTTGTATATACTTGCCATTGTGTTGGTAACCACTCTGCCCTCCTGTTTAATGTCCATGTGGAAAACCTTGTAACTGACCACTACTCTGTGCTTTCCTATCCCAGAACCTTGATCTCTGACAATGATTGTAACTTTGTGATTCCCCCTTGTTTGGGGCCCACCCCAATCCTGCTGAACCCCTTAAAGTTTATGAATGAAGGAACCTGTGTTCTGTTCCACCCAATTACTCATTAGCATCCTGATGTTATAAAATATTAGAATTTCTTCAGATCAAGGAGGCAGTTTCAGGTCTCGAGGCCACTGTGCTCTACTGCTTGAGCAACCAATAAAACTCTTTCTCTCTTTGAAACCTCAGGAATTGCCTTTAAAGACATATGGGGAGGAAAGAACCCATTTTTGCTTGGTATCAGCACTCATATAAAATTTTAAAATATCCTTTGTACTTGATAGAAAAAGCATGTTTCCACATAGGTTTATTTGTAGATGATTATAAAATATCCTAGATTTGAAAGACTGTTGTTAACTGAAGTGTTATAATTCACTTAACTGGGAAGGAAGGGAAAAAAGGAAATACAGAAATATCAGAGTCATTCTGATTTAAGATGTGAACAGAGAAAAGATAAAATTTCAAAGTGTTCTGAAACTATTGTGTTTATTGCTAGTTTTATTTTAACGTTAGACATTTGAATGATTCATACTATAATTCAACACTTGCCACTAGATCATTTGTCTGTTAATGGCTCTCATTTGGATGAGAGAAGAATGGAAGCAACTGTGATTAGAATAACCTTAATATCATAGCCTTTTTTGCTACATTAGTATTGAAAACTTTTGCTGTTCCCCATGGTTCTTAAGGATCTTCTGTATATTCACCATTAGCCTCACATGCTGGCCATCAACTTCTGCATATCACTTTGTTGTTATTAAACAAAACAAAACCAAAAGATTTTTGGATTTTAACTGAATTTACCTTCTGGACATGTCATTTTAATTTCTGTCAATGGATTCATTTCCGTCTTGACTCTCACCTTCACATTTCATCTAACTTCTGGTTTCCTGGTTTCCTGTTATATTTTAAGATACAGAAAACTTAGCAAATTTTGTCATCAATACAATTCAGATAATTGCCAAATTCGGGATAGCTTTCTCAGATGATGTTTCCTACAAAATGGAATATGTGACTGATAGTTCATAATCATTTTTCTTAACTAAAATAGGTTACTGTTCTTATTTGAATGACTGACTGCACTGAGGGAGAATACACCTACTGCTATAGCTAGATAAGGATAATCTCATCCATTCCCTCAAATATAAAGCACAGGGGTAATGACAGAGACTGGACTGGGACTGCACTTTTTACTCTGTGGTTAGAACAGACACAACACAGTACTCCTTGAGAGAGTTTGCTGTAGTTGCTGGCAAAACCTTTCTATCATCCACCACTAGTCACTGATCAAACAGCACCATCTCAGAAGCTTAAGATCTTTGAAATTCTGACTATTCCACATTTTAGCAGGAGGCTGGAACAAAGATTGATAATATATGATTATTTTTTTACACTCAGTTTGAAAAGGAATAAGTGGCATGTAAAGAAAGAAAGAAATTTGAGTAATCTCTCTCTTTTGGTAATCTAAAATCTTTGTTTCTTTTTTTTATCAGAAGAGCCAAAGTATAGTCCAGAAAGCAGATGTTTACATAATCTTGGCAATTCCTAAAAGAAGCCTAAATAGAGTTGAACCTTGATGGACACATAAGACATACACATAAACACATTCATGCATATCAATATCCATTTGGGATGAAGAATAAATTCATTTATTCATTCATTCAGCAAATATTTATTGAATGCTTCATATGGGACATCTACTATATTATACATGAACAAAGAAAAATGAATTAAAATGTCCTTAATGACATGCAATCTAAACTTTGAAGTAAACTGACTCATCAACAGATAAATCTAAAATAATGTGGTATGTACAGTAATAGAAAAATGCCTGTGTTAACATGGGAACACTGTAGAGAGGCACCTAACAGCTTGATTGTAGTGGGAAAGAAGCAGGGAATTCACCTTGTTAGAGTTGACAACTGAACGGAGCTTTTAAAAAATTAATTCACTTACTCGTTTCTCAAGAAAGCATTTGTTGAGAAATTATTTTGTGCCAGGCATTTGTCTTGACAATACAGCAATAGACTAAATAGTAAAAGTACTATTCCTCACATAGTTTACATTCTAGTGGATAAGAAGTTAATGAAGCAAATGTCGGTGGTAAATGTTAATGGGAATCACAAGTTGATTAAGCTGGAGCATTGAGAAATTAAGCTAGTGTGGGTGTGGTGATGATAGCATGGAAAGCTATAACCTCACCTTAAACTTCATTCCCATACCTCACCTAGATCATGGTAAAATATTGATTAGTAAGTGTTTTAGTTTGCCAAAGGGCTACCAATGCAAAGTGCCAGAAATAGGCTGGCTTTTATAAAGGGGATTTATTTTGGGTAAGAGCTTACAGTTCCAAGCTCGTGAAAAGTCCAAACTGAGGCACCGTAAGAGGTGCCTTCTCACCAAAGGCAGTTTACCACATGTTGAAGCAAAATGGCAGGCAATCTCTGCCAAGGTTTGAGCCCAGCTGAGGGCAACCAGGCATAGGACTTGTCTCTTTCTGGGCCTCCTCTATCAGTTTTGGCTGCTACATATTCTTCCTGAGTTCAGCTGCAAGCTATTGGACAGATGGCGCATCCCTCCCTGGGCCTCAGCTCTTTGAGCCTCTGAGGGGCTTCTCTCTGATTTTAGAAAGCAGTATGGGAATTTACTTTTATGATACCACATTATTATGTAACAATTATATAAAGAAAGGAATAATGTAAAACTGTAGATGCTGATCGCTAGGCTAGATTAAAATATATTCTGATGTGCAATGCACTTCCTTCCCAAAAACCTTTGAAGTGTTTGGGTGCAGGATCACATCATCTAATCTTGTTCCTGAATCAGCTCAACGATAGTATCTTTAAAACAAATCAGGCAGTAGAGCATCTTTTCCAGAAACCAGAGATGTTTTATTACTAGGGAATTAAATTCAGACTTGTTTAAAGCTATTCAATTAAGGCAATACAGAAGACATTCTCCTAAAATGCTGCTGTTAGAGAGCAACCATGACTAAGAAACTTGTCAAAATAAGTTTGAACTCTGCCCAAGTGCTTTTTAAGTGCACATAATCTAAGAATAAAGTATCTAGTACAGAACAGTACTTCAGAGAGTAGGCATTCAATAAAGGTTGAACTGCAGGAGTGCAAAGTAAAATGGTTCTTAAAAAAGGATGAATCAACTTCACTCTCACCAAGATATACTTTAAGACTAAAGGTACATTTGGCACTATATACATAGATGAATCAAGAGCTACATTGTCATGCTCAATGATTATAATAATAAAAGTCATACATATTAAAACAAAATAAAAAAATAAAACACCTAGGGATTGAATAATTTCTCTTCCAGGCAATGGATCTTGAGCTTTCCCTTCTCATGGAACATACCCTGGAATTAGATTCATTGCTGATGGTATTGGACTTCAGGATATACTTTAATAGGTACTTTAATACTAATATTTAATACTTTAAATATTTAGTTGATTTATAGGTCCAGGCATAAATAATATATACTGAAGGTAATGCAAATATATATGTGTGTGTGTGTGTGTGTGTGTGTGTGTGTGTGTATGTGTCCCCATTTGAAATTATTTTATGAATCCCAAAAAGAAAGATTATGTTTGTGGGCTTGTCCATTCCTGTGGGTGTGAGTAACCTTTCAGTTGGATGATGTCAGTGAGGTGTGACTCAGGTTGAGTCTCTGCCTCTTGCTGGGTACTATAAAAAACAGAGACACACCAGAAGAGAGAGCTCTGCCATTTTTTATCCTGCCATGTGACAGAAAGGAGTGTCTCAGGAGCTGAGGTCCCAGGGAGAGATGAACCTTATACCTGACAGCTAGCAGATGAAATAGGGAAGAAAGCAGAGCAGCCGAGCCTGAGAAAGGAAAATCGGAGGGGAAGGCAGAGGCCAGGCAGAGATCTTGCTTCAACATGTGTCAGCTGACTTGGGGAGGAAAGCACCTCTTATGGTGTCTTGAGTTGGAGTCTTCACGGCCTTGGAACTGTAAGCTTTTACCCCACATAAATACCCTTTATAAATGCCAACACATGCCTAGTACTTTCTATTGGCTCTCCTTTTGGCAAACTAAAACTGTGTGTGTGTGTGTGTGTGTGTGTGTGTGTGTGTGTGTGTGTGCCCTCACCACTTCTCTCATTCCCCAACTATCAAGGGCAAGATATTTGGGAAACAATGCTTTAGATTTTTGTGGAAAAATATGGAGAACACAACTTTGATGGAATAAACAAATCTCCCAAACAGTTATTATTGGTGAAATAGAGATATAGAAGAAACCAAAACACCCATGGAAGTGAGGGAAATCCTCTTAGCAGGCAGGTTTGTCCTTAGAAGCTATCTCTTTGTCCATGGCCGAGAGAATAGGTGCACCATAAAATAAAAGACAAGCAAATAAATAATATCTATGATGCATGGACTCCAAGATCACCAAGTACCCTCCATCTAAAACTCTGATTCTTCTTTTTCAGCAGCTTTCCCTGGTTGCTGTGCTATTGGATCTTGCCTGGCTTTTGTCTCTTTGCATAGGCCCTTTAGATGGATGTAAAAGTGTTTTCCTATAAAACTCTGTCTCTGAATTCACCTTGAATTCCACAGTCTGATGGCCTGCCCCCAACTCATGCTTAGTCACCTTCCTGAAATTCTATCTGACTGTAAAGGGAATTTGTATATAGAGAGTCTGAATTGATTTATTAGTACCAAAATCTAATAGAAGGGTACTAATGGACACAGGAAGGACAAAATATTAAGGGATATGGAATTCTTGCAATTTCTGTTCATAATCGTTAGAGGCAAGCAGTGGCTATTAGAGAAAAGGCCAAAGTTATTTCCCATCTATAGAAATTCTAAGTCATGGCAGATTTCAATACTATTTTAGGCCTTAAGAGATTTTACTAATATTCTGGACTCAAAAAGCATGCAAAGGAGTAAAGGAGAGGAGCAGTTGTACATCTTGTTTAGTTGGAATTATATATTAAAATTTTGGATGACATATACGTAGCCAATGAATTGAAATATGTGGTCATTCATATTACCTGAAAAAAAAACTATACTGTGGATTGAAAGATAGACTTTCATTCTTTTAATTGAGTCTGATGATTGAATGAAGGGAGACATATTCCTACTATGCCCTTAATAATTGTTTCTTCCTGTGAATATGAACAATTCTGTAAAACAATCCATCATTATAAAATACTGTAAATATCAGAAAGTAATGTGTCTTCACTTATACATTTCAACCTGAAGTTGTATTATTAGTGTAGTTCTTATTCATTACTATAGATCGCTGTTTGATTCTCTAAATAAGGCCAATCTTTCTTGGAGATTTAGGTTTTTTTTCCTGGTAATGGCTCTGTTTTCCCTCAGCCCACTCATTTTCTTTTAATGAAACTGATAATATAATTTGCATTGTTTCAATCCATTATTTAAATTGACAGCGATTTTTTAAGGTTTTATTTTTCCTTAGTCTCTATTCAACTATAGAAATGAAGGTTAAATGAAACACATTAGCAGTGGGCACACCTAGCACCCAGATTCTGATTTCCAAGTATTGCTCTCCAACAAAAGGAATCACTGCTCCTTGGATAAGTGGTTGCTTCAAGGACTACATAGAGAAAATAAAAGCTGTGTTTGAAGCATCTGGTAGTGCCAAAAAATAAGGAGTGCTCAAAAAAACAAAATAGAATAAAGATGGGACATGCTAAGAGGAAACAAGAGCCAAAATGAAAGATCTCCCAATGGCAAAAGGGGAAAAAGACAAGCAATGAAATAAATAACTATGGTATGGGAATATAGCCCAAAGAATAAAGTAAATACCCTTGAACTGCAATGATTAAATAAATAAATGATTAAATGAATAAATAAATTGAAGTAAAGGTACACCATGAAAGGCAAGAAAAGACCAAGGAAATATGGCAGATTGGAAGAGATTAAAGAGGCATGATGACTAAAAGCAATGTAGTATACTGAATTAGATACTGAAATAGTAAAAGGGTATTAGTGAAAATCTGGTGAAATCTGAATGAAATGTACAGTTTTAGTTAATAACATTGTATTAATACTAATATCTTAATTTTTTAAATCATTTTATTATGTTTTTTATGATGCTAACATTAGTGAAAGCTACCTAAAGGGGATACAGGAGGTCTCTGTACTATATTTTCAAATTTTACAAACTCTGTAAGTCTAAACTTAGTTACTTTTATTTTTTTCAAGATTGATTTTATTTACTTTATTTTTCTTTATAAAGTGTCTTAGAACAGTAGTAATAAATTTAGTTACAAAACTAAAGAACCCATAGTACTGAGTCATAGTCTAAACTACCATAAATTAACTTTTTTTAATAACAGAGTAAAAATGCACACATAAATCTTTTAGAAAATGAATTGTAAGATTGTGCACTTTCCAATACTCATCTCTGTGTCTCTGCTTCTAAATATCTATAACCAAGAATCTATGTCAGTATTAGCTTACTTGGGAAAGGAAGGTCTTAGAAAACTACAAATAATACGCATGCATGTGTTCCTTGCTCTGTTGTAGCTAAAGTGCAAAACTATATTTTTCCAAGGGTGTAACAATGTTATATTAAACTAAAATTCTATGCAAAATAAATATTTTCTAATATATAAGTTATCTGAAAAAGTATGTTAAAATATTCATGGCTAATGTAAATTAACCTGAGGATATTTACTAATAATTCAGCAAAACCCTCTGTTAAATGTATGTCTTCCATATTGGAAAATCAGAACTGTCATAAAAAATAGAAAGTTAGAGTTTAGGATTCAGAAAGATTTGAGGGAAATAATACATCTCCTGAATCATCAGTGAGATTTTCTAAAATTTCTTATTATTTTTGTCACCCATTTATATTCTGTGATACCAACCCACATAAGCTTCTAGATACAATTAAAATGCGTGCACTGGGTTATCAAACCATTGTATCTTCCTTCCAGGTTTCCATAAGTCCAGATCTACACATCAATCACACTTTTTTTTCCCCACAAAGTAGAAGCAGGTCTTTCAGTAATTGGTTTGAGAATCATATTTTTGACACACTGGAATTATAAATGCTCTCATATGAAGACATTTCAAAAATAACAAAAAATCTTCCTACCACGGGGAAATAATTTCACTAATCAGGACTACAAAAATTCCACTTATAGAAGGATCTCAAAAATAGAAGTATTGTCACCAAAGTGATAAATATTGAGACCCATTCTAGATCATTGTTCATCTCTATATACATAGGCAAATCATTTTCTTAATTTTTAAACAATTTAGGAGAGCTTTGAAATATTTATAGTGGAAATTATTCATCAAAGCAATTCAGAAAGAAATCAGGACAATGGAACTGAGTTATGGATTAATTTTATTGAAAACAACATATTGCCTAGTCAAGATTGGAACCCAGGAAAGGCTAAAATAAAATGTATACTCCAATTTTTTTTTTCTTTTTCTTGAACCATGTGGAGGTAGATTCAAACATTTCTCCAGACATGGAATTATGATTTTTTAATGTAATGTTCAATTCTTACATGTTCAATCATTCCTTCTACAAATCCAATCCACATTTATAATAGTTTATGCTAAAATATCAAGCTCTGGATTTACAATGTGCAGAAATACCACAATGTTTTTTGTGTTTGAGAATGAGGTGGGGAAAAAAATCAAGAAAATATGCAAAGTTTTAAATTAATTTATATACTTATGTGCTTTACAACCTTTCAATATACAGTGTAGCTAGTCTTTGTAATAGCTCATAATTTTAATATTAAAATATTCTAGCTATTTTGTACTTTCTTTGCTGTGAATTTTTGCAAATACTTAATGTCATGGACAGCTTTTATTGAATTGTCTATAAGTTTGTTGTTGATACGTATTCATTTTTTAATTAAAAAATGAAGTATTTGAGTATCTTTTACTCTGTTAGTAAGCTCCTACATAAGTCAACACCCACCTTTTCATTTTTTGTCAATTTACATTCTAAACCCTTAAAAATTTTGCCATTATCATTAATGAAATGTTCACTCACTATTAGCATAGTCACCTGTAACAATTTCTATTATAACATTGTTGAAATACTATTTGAAATGTTATTTTATATATTACAAAGTTAGAATCTGGTTCACAGTGTTAATCTCTAATATTCTTACAGCCATCATTGTTCATAGCTCTTCTTATTTCCCCTTTATAGCTTGCTTTCGAACTTAGTTTCATTATTTCAGAAGTAGCTCTTACTGATGCAGGAAGCCCTTGTGTTACTCTACCCAAAATCTTTGGCCCATAGCCAGTTTCTCACCCAGCCTTGGGAGCCTCAGTACTAATCAAACTGCTTAGATATTTCTGTTACCAACAAGATTCATCAGTGATAGGTAATGGAGCTCTCCACTATGTCTTTAGTCAAAGCTTTTCTTATCTCCCCAAAATTTCAACTAAAATTATGGTTGGTTTTGTGCTCCAGAACCTTTCTAGGACTAGTGGCATATCCTGAAAACTTGCCTTGTGTTTTAGGACCATCTGTTTCCTTTCCTTTTCTCATTTCCTCTGATAAGAAAAAAGTGCTATTTCATTCACATTGCCAAGCACTCTAAATATTCCATTCTTTTTTAAGATCAGAAAAGTGGGACAAATGACACTTTGAACATCTTTCAGAATGGTGAAACATTAGGTAGATATTTGTAAAGCAAATTATTTCCTACAGATTATTTGGTTTAGAAAGGCCCATGGTAGTTCTGCATATATAGGGCTCAACAGCCATAGAACTAATATTTGTATATTGTTAGGGAAAAAGGAGTTGGAAGATTAGAAGAACAAAGAGAAGGAAAAAGGTAGAGGAGAACCGGGAGGAGGAGAAGGAGAAGACAG
>JAQZBX010005952.1:0-54742 GCA_029593785.1 Cabassous unicinctus
TTACTTATTTATCCCCCCCTTGCTGCTTGTGTTTTGCTGTGTCCATTTGCTGTGTGTTTTTTCTGTGTCTGCTTATCTCCCCCTTGCTGTGAGGTCTCGCTGCATCAGCCCACCGCACCACGTGCGGGCCGGCCTGCCCTCACAAGGAGGCCCCGGGAAGCGAATCGATTGAGCCACACCCGCTTCCCTCCCTAACCCTTTCATGTTCATTTGATGACTGGCTTTTCCATTTCTGCAAAGAAGGCTGTTGGAATTTTAATTGACATTGAATCTGTAGATCAATTTGGGTTGACTTGACAGCCCAACAATATTTAGTCTTCCAATCCATTGACACAGAATGTCCTTTCAGTTATTTAGGTCTTTGATTTCTTTTAGTAGTATTTTATAGGTTTCTGCATGCAGGTTGTAGACATCCTTGGTGAGATTTATTCCTAGGTATTTGATACTTTAAGTTGCTATTGTAAATGGATCTTTTCCTTGGTTTTCTCCCCAGATTGCTCAATACTAGTATATAAAAACACTACTTATTTTTGTGTGTTGATCTTGCATACCACCACTTTGCTGAATTTGTTAATTAGCTCTAGTAGCTTTGTTGTAGATATTTTGGGACTTGCTATTATAAGATCATGCCCATTTGGAAATAATGAAAGTTTTACTTCTTCCTTTCCAATTTGGATGCCTTCTATTTCATTTTCTTTCCTAACTGCTTTTGCTAGAAATTCTAGTACAATATTGAATAACAGTGGACATCCTTGTCTTATTCCAGATTTTAGAGGTAAAGCTTTCAGTCTTTTTGTCAAATGCCTTTTCTGCATCAATTGAGATGATCATATGATTTTTCCTGTTAATTTGGTGTATTAAGTTAATTGATTTTCTTATGTTGAAACACCTTTGCATACTTGGGATAAAACCCACTTGATCATGGTGTATAATTCTTTTAATATGCTGTTGGATATGATTTGCAAGTATGTTGTTGAGGATTTTTGCATCTATATTCATTAGAGAAATTGGTCTGTAATTTTCTTTTCTTGTAGTATCTTTATCTGGCTTTTATATTAAGGTGGCATTGGCCTCTTAGAATGAGTTAGGTAGTGTGCCTTCCTGTTCAAGGTTGTAGGAGAATTTGAGCAGGATTGGCATTAATTCTTCTTGAAATGATTGGTTGGATTCACCTGTAATTATTTGATCCTGGGCTTTTCTTTGTTGGGAGATTTTTGATGACTGATTTAATTTCTTGTAATTAGTTTGGTGAAGTTTTCTATGTCTTTTCACATTGATGTAGGTAGTTTGTATGATTCCAGGAAGTTGTCCATTTCATCTAAGTTGTCTAATTTGTTGGTCAAAGTTGTTCATAGTTTCCTCTTATGATCTTTTTTATTTCTGTGAGGTCAGTAGCAATGTTCCCCCTCTCATTTCTGGTTTTATTTATTTATATCTTCTCTATTTTTTCTTTGCCAGTCTAACTAATTTCTTCTTTGACCCACTGATTGTTTAATAGTGTATTATATAATTCCCATGTATTTGCAAAATTTCCAGTTTTCCACCTATTATTGATTTACAATTTCATTCCATTATGGTCAGAAAGGTGCTTTGTATAATTTCAGTATTTTTAAATTTATTGAGACTTGCTTTGTGACCCAGTATGTGGTCTACCTTGGAGAATGATCCATGTGCACTTGAGAAGAATGTATATCCTGCTATTTGGGTGTGCAATGTTCTGTATATGTCTGTTAGTTCTAGTTCATTTATCATATTATTCAAGTTCTCTGTTTCCTCGTTGATCTTCTGTCTAGATGTTTTGTCTATTGAAAAGGGTTGTATATTGAAGTCTCAAACAAATGTTGTAGACACATTTATTTCTCTCTTCAGTTTTGCCAGTGTTTATCTCATGAATTTTGGGTCACCGTGGTTAGGTGCATAAATATTTATGATTGTCATTCCTTCTTGGTGGATTGCCCCTTTATTAGTATATAGTGTCCTTCTTTGTCTCTGATAACTGCTTCTAACTTAAAATCTATTTTGTCTGATATTAATATAGCTATCCAGCTCTTTTTTTGATTACTATTTTCATGGAATATCATTTACTTCAACTTATTTGTGTCTTTTGGTCTAAGGTGAGTCTCTTGCAAACACCATATAGTTGGATCATGCTTTTTTAAAAAAACCCTTCTGCCCATCTATGTCTTTTGATTGGGGAGTGTCCATTAACATTCTTTTTTTTTTTTTTTTTTTTTTAATGATGTACTGGGCATTGAACTTGGGACCTCATACATGGGAAGCAGGCACTCAACCATTGAACTACATCCATTCCCCATTGAGAGAGTTGGTTTTTTCATTTGTTTGTTTTGTTTTTAGGAGGTACCAGGGAATGAACTCGGGACCTCATAATGGGAAGCAGGTGTTCAACCACATCTGCTCCCCTAATCCATTAATATTCTGTGTTATTACTGTAAAAGCAGAATTTCAACCATTTTATCCTTTGGTTCTTATATGTCATTTCTTTTTTTTTTTTTTTTATCTCTGTTTTCCTTTATTGCAATTTCCTTTTCTGTAGAGTTTATCTTTTTTGATGTATCTGACTGATCCCTTCCTCATTTCTGTTTCTATATATATATATTTTTTTTTTTAACAGATCAATTTCATTGATACATATTAATAAAGCATACAATTTACCCAAAGTGTACAATCAATGACATTTGGTATAATCTCACAGCTGTGCGTCCATCACTTCAATCACCATTAAAGCATTTTCATCATTTCAATAACAATAATAATAAAAAAACAGGCAAACAAACAAACAAGAAAATTCCTCACCTCTCACCTCTCCGATTCCCCTGCTGTACATAGCTGTCACTTCTGGCCACTCTTGTACAACTATTCATTTGTTTATTAAGCAGTTTTATTGAGATACATTCACATACCATATGATCTATCCAAAGTGTACAATCAATGGTTTTTTTTTTAGCTGTTAAAAAGTCCTTTATTGTAAAATTGTAAAATAAATAGAAAAATAGATTGAAAGAAATTACAAATTTTAAGAGAGTGCAAGGCCAGGTCAAATTTAATATAATCAATTATTAAAAAAATAGCATGGCAGCAAACCTTTAAAATATAAATAATAATTCAGATTTTATAGAAATTAATTATAACATAATCCAATTTTTTTAAACTCTATTAGACATAATAATCTCTAAGGATGAAATGAATTATTGATTTAGTTATTTAATTTCCATTTAGTTCATAATTCTTTCTAGATAATCAAATTCCTATTTGGGAATTCTTCACATCTTATTGGAATGAATTACAGCAGATAACAATTTGCTGACTCATAATTTTATGAGGCAAAAAATTCAAAATCTTGTTCAACAATAGTCATGCTAAATCATAATTGATCCAGAGAGATTATTTTAATTAAAGAGTATAGATAAAAAAAGGTTAAAGAAAAATGAAGTATACAAAATTATATTTCTTCTCCAGCCCTCCTCAATTAAAAGCAAGTGTTTATTTTGAATGAAATAATTACAGAATACTGATCACAGGAGCAAGTTGCCAGTTGCACTGAGTAATTATAGTTCATATACTATAATATTGATATTTTACATTTATCTGGTCTATTCCAGCTCTTTTTTGGTTACTGTTTGCATGGAATACCTTTTTCCAGCCTTTCAATTTTAAACTGGTTGTGTCCTTACATCTGAGGTGGGTCTCTTGTGGACAACAAATAGACAGCTCATATTTTTTTATCCATTCTATCAGTCTATGTATTTTGATTGCGGAGTTCAATCCATTAACATTCTATGTTATTACTGTAAGGGTATACTTACTTCATCCATTTTGTCCTTTGGTTCTCTGTTGTCATATCGTTCTATTGTCTGTCTTCTTACCCTTCCTAATAATCTTCATTTCTATATTCTTCTCCAAAACTCTCGCCCTTGTTTTTTTCCCTTTTAGGCTGCAGCACCCCCTTTAATATCTCTTGCAAATCTGGTCTTTTAGCAACATATTCTATCAGTTTTTGTTGTCTGTGAAGATTTGAACTCACCCATTTTTAAAGGAGAGCTTTTCCAGATACAGAATTCTTGGCTGGCAGTTTTTCTCTTTCAGTACCTTAAATACATCATACCATTTTCTTCTCTCCTCCATGGTTTTTGATGAGAGGTCAGCACTTAATCCTATCAAGTTTCCCATCAATGTGTTGCTTTGATTTTTTCTTGCTGCTTTCAGAATTCTCTCTTTATCTCTGATATTTGTCATTCTGAATAGTAGGTGTCTTGGGGTAGGTCTATTGGGATTTATTCTGTTTGGGGTGCATTGACCTTCTTGGATATTGATATTTATGTCCTTCATAATGGATGGGATGTTTTTGGTCATTACTTCCTCAAATATTCTTTCTGCCCCTTTTCCATTCTTTTCTCCTCTTGGGACACCAATAATGCAAACATTTGTGCGTTTCACATTGTCATTCAATTCCCTGAGCCTCTATTCCAATTTTTCTTATCTCTTCTCTTTCTGTTCTCCTGTCTTTTCCAGTTGAGATGTTCCGTCTTTGAAGTCACTAATTCTGTCTTCAAGCAATTCAAATCTGCTTTTATGTACCACTAATGTATTTTTAATCTCATCTTTTGTGTCTTTCATTCCCATAAGGTCTGTTACTTTTCTTTGTAGGCTTTCAAATAGTTCTTTATGCTCTCTGAGTGTCTTTTTGATATCCTTTTTATCTTTAGTCATATTTTCTATAAATTCTTTGAAGTGATTTAGGACAGTTGTGTGATTATCACTGATTGTCTTAAATCCTGTATCTCTTCAGGAAATTTGGTTTGTTCTTTTGGCTGGGCCATTTCTTCCTGTTTCCTAGTATGGCTTGTAATTTTTTGCTGATGTCTAGGCATCTGAATATGTTGCTGAATTTACTCTGATGGCTAATTTCTCTCTCTTGCCTATTTTTTTTCCCACAGCTCTTCTTGGATATTTGGTTCAACTTATTCTCAGTCTTTAAAATTTCCCAGCTTAAATTTTCAAACTCAGGCCAGGTACTCACTAGTGGGGTACAGATTTTATTCCAGAGATTAGATACAGAGAGTGCCAATGTTCTTGTCCATGCAATTTCCAGACTGGCCAGCACATGGGGCTAGTCAGTGCACCTTTCCACAGAGGTGTTTCAGTTGGCTTTCCCGTGTTCATGTGTTGAATCTCCAGATGGGAGATTCAAAGTAGGCTCTGCTGGCTGAATTCACTGAAGAAAAGCACCTGGACCTTCTCTTCCTTTTTCCTTGAAACAGCTGACAGGGAGGAAGATGTCTGTTCCTCTCTCAGTGGGCTGTAGTGAGCCAGGTGCTTTACCCTAACTTAATATCTTGGGGTTGGGGGAGGGGAGTCCATCCCGGCTGCCACACGGGCTTGGTAACTCACTGTTTGTCATTTTGGCTTCTTCATCTCCCTGCCTTCACCCTTCTGGAGTTGTATAGCACTATTCTGGTCTGCTGACCCCCAAAGCCAGTCTCTCAGACAGCTTTTGGCTCTTTCTCCATTGTTTTTGTTAGAGCATTCAGCTGTGCCTGTTAGTCTGTCACCACCCTCCCACAATCCCTCTCTCTATATATTTTTTAATACTTTCTTTGTGCTTACCCTGGGATTTATATTTCACAACTTATATTTGTAACATACTAATTTGAAAAGATAACACCTTAGCTTCAATAGCATACACATTCTTTGTCATATCTCTCTGTTTCCCCATTTTGTGTTTTTTTTGCCCCACTTTCCCACTTTATGTTTTTGTTTTTCAAGTACATTAGCAGGAAATATGCCTTTTTCTTGTCCAATTGTATTCTGACTCTTACAGGAATTAAAGAGTAAAGTTGCATATTGTAGACAGCATACTATTGGGTTTTGCAATTACCCTTTTAGTTACTATCAGTTACTTACTGATAATCTTCATTTCTTCACACTACTCCAAGCCACTCTCTGCTGTCTTTTCTTTTCAATCTGCAAAACTTCCTTTAGTAATTCTTGCAGAGAAGGTCTTTTGTTGATGAACTCTGTTTCTGTTTATCTGTGAATATTTTAAACTCTCCCTCATTTTTAAAGGACAGTTTTGCCAGGTAAAGAATGTTTGACTAGCAGTTTTTCTCTTTCAGCACCTTAAATATATCATACCACTTTCTTCTCCTCTATGGTTTCTGATGAGAAATAAGCACTTAGTCTTATTGAGGATCCCATGTATGTGTAAAAGTACATCTGGAATTATGAATCAGATCTATCCAACCTCGAAATCTATGCTCTAAAGCATCATGATTCTCTAAGTTAATGTTCAATAAATTCTTAAATAAATGAATTAAATTTGTAGAATTTATTCAACTTTGCAATTTACACATTTTCTATTAGGATGTCCAAATTTACTAAAGAGACTCATATACAGCTCCCAAAAATTCACTGGCCTACCCATTTTCCCTACCTATAATTAATGCTCGGATGTATATGAACCCTAAAAAGTTTTCTTAAAAGTTTTTTAATATAAATGAAAATTGTGATTTTAAATTTTAAAATACCAAACTTAAAAAAAAATTCAAGTGCAAGATAACTTGATCTTGCCAAGGTTAAGTAGCAATGTTGTGGTTTTCATATTAACACAGATGGCATCTGGTTTATGAACTCTCCCTGATAACCCTGACTGAGATTTGGCCCTATCCTCTTCCACACTTTCATACTCTTCCATTTGTATTTTTCTGTATCTGTTTCATCCTTCCTTTTATTAAAATTTCTGTGTTTCAGTCTTATCACTTTTCTAGGAAGTTCCTTGAATGCAAACCCATACCTCATTTATATTCAAACTCCTTTCATTGTTTCTTTAGCTATAGTTTCTCTCTACATAATTGTATAACTAATGGATGAAAAAATTTAAAAATCACAATGTTTTAAAGTTTAAGAAAACATATTGTACTCGGAGACTAGGTATTTATTTTAAAACTAATTTTCAACATGGAAGTGAATTTTATAATAAATTATGTTTAGCTATAACTGATATAATAAGAGGGATGAGGAAAATAACAAGGGACCTGAAAATCTTAGAGTCTGGTTCATTTTACTTGAGATCACTGCCACTTACAATTGAAAAGTCTGATTCTCAGATTTATCTCCCCAATTTGATAAAAATATTTATAGTTAGCGGCCGGCTCATAAAACATACATAAAACTCAGATTAAACAAACAAATAGAAAAGACTAACTGGAATATGACTTTACTGGATAAATTGTGTAATTTGCCTGCCAAATTTAGAAAAATAGAACAGGGTTTTGAACTTGGTGTTCTGACTTTTAAGCCAATGTCTTAAGTTGTTTTGCAGTTTTGTTGTTGTTGCTTGTTTGGTTTTTTAAAAAAAACTTTTGACTAAATATTGAGGTCATGGAGAATGTCTCTCATTAGATAACTATTATAATAACATGTATTAAGAATGTTTGCTTCTATTAGTATTGCTTTGATTGTAGCAGGTAAGTTCCTTAATTTGTGTCCTTTTATTTGAAATATTATTAGTATTACATCTAAAATAGGAAATTTAACTGGATAATTGTAAAGAGTCTTCCAACTCTGATATTCCCTAAAGTTTTTAAAATGTTTTTTCCAAAGAACTCATGTTTTGGAACATTGATTATTGACCATATCAACTCCCAGCAAGTATTAAAATTCTCAAGGTTTTATGGTAAAAAAAATCAGTGATAACAAGTGCCTATTTGTTTTGCTTAAAATGTAGTGCAATGGAAGAGAAGGAAGTTGTATTTTAAATTAATTTCAGTAGTCATAGTTATTTTTCCTCATTTGAGTTTTGAAGGAATATGAAAAAAGAGAAGACATTTTGAGAGCTCTAAGTAATAAATGTTCATAAATAACTTCGTTCTCATTTACTGAGAAGAGATGGAATTCACTGATGAAGGTGAAATAGCTGCATCAATGGTGTTCAAACCATGTTGCTTGAGTCTTATGTATGGCAGTGTTTCTTTACTAAAACACTATTACCTGGAGAGGGAATTGCTGATATTGATATACTAGATTGGAATTTTGAATTCTCAATTTCACACTGTTTTCTTTTTCCTCCTTCAGACTTTCATAGTATTGAACAAAGGGAAAGCAATCTTCCGTTTCAATGCCACACCTGCTTTGTACATTTTATCTCCTTTCAACCCTCTAAGAAGAATATCTATTAAGATTTTAGTACACTCATATCCTTTTTAAAATGTTTACTTGCAGTGATATTTTAGTATATAATTTTTACTGTTATTAGTCCATTTGGGGTCTGGTTTTTGTTTTTCAAGTTGAATATAATCTTTTGAGAAGTTTGGGAGAATGGCAAGTGTTAGCATTTTGGGATACACCACTTGTATCTATTATGCCCTTATTCCGTGAGACAAAAAAAATCTTCTATAAGCTCATTTAGAGTTATTTTCTAAGGAAAATTTGTTAGTATTTCAGCAATTGTCATTATCAAATATTCCAAGTCCTTGCTGTGGTTTCTTATCATATTCCTTGATTCTAAGTCACCTTTTTCAGCATGCTTATCATGTGCACTATCCTGACGAACTGCATATTTATGACCATGAGTAACCCTCCAGATTGGACCAAGAATGTAGAGTAAGTGGGTAAAAGTACATTTTAATATAGTTATTGTCGTTTTCATCCATTCCATTTCCTGCCAAGAAGCTACTGCATCTATAAATGTCATGGTGTTTTTTTTCTTCCCATATTAGATAGTTGTTTTTCTTTCATTTCTTTTTTTGCCCCTCTCCTCTGTGGTATTAACCCGTTAGCAGTAGGCAAGAATAATTAGAAATTACAGTATTTTTTGGAGGAGAGAACTCATCAGATGCCCTGCCCTGTTCCTAGGCATGTCAAATATCTCTTATCCTTGAGTGCCTTTCTTATAGGAGCAATGTAGGAATTTTCTGGGAATATGTAAGGCATACATTCTTAGTTATTTCACGTACCTTTTCTCTCTGTGACTATTTCTGATAGATTGATTATAAGACTTTCTAGGCAGATCTTTGTTGTGGTTTATCCTAATAATCAGAGTGGGTCCATAAACTAGTAGCTGCACTACAACAGATGCACCTTCCTTTGGTTAATAAAAAAAAAAAAATTATAAAGATTCAAATATTGCTGTGTTGTTTTCACACCTAATATCCCAATGGATTCTTGTGTCTAGGTATACTTTTACTGGGATATATACTTTTGAATCACTTGTAAAAATCTTTGCAAGAGGCTTCTGTGTAGGAGACTTCACCTTCCTTCGAGACCCATGGAACTGGCTCGATTTTGTCGTTATTGTTTTTGCGTAAGTACTTTCAGTCTTTTGAAATGTAAGATTCATGAAAATCTTAGCACAGTATTCCAGTAGGAACACACGTTTGCAGTCTGACCTGTCTTGCATGAAATCATTGCATTTTAAAAATATTGCGTGAGTGCTAGTCATTGATAGGCAAATATTAAATTTCTCAGAAAGGATATTTCCCCCAAAGGTCTATCGCATGATTAGGACTGATCATCTTCCGCCATGCACAGCACTTAGAAGGATAGTATATGTGGTGCCGGTTGGGTCGCACTTTTTCCAAGCTTTTATTTTTTAAAATAATTAAATCAGTAAGAAGCTCAGAAAAACACCTCAGACCTTTAACGATAAGTTTGATGTTCTTTTTAGTTAACCTATGTTTCTCAAAGGCCAAAAAGTGTGTTAAAACATACAAGTAAATCTTTTAACAAGAGCTGTTTTCCCCTCTTATCATTTTGAATAATGAAAATAATGCATATCTTTGGAGCAATGTGGACAATACAGAAGGCTCTTGAATAAAATCTATAGTCTCTAGTTTCCTCATCTCTACCTCACCTCCTTATGGCCATTAGACTTGCTCCTTTCATGATCATATGTAACTGCTATAGTTCCACCTGTCACCTCAGCTGACATGACAACATTGTGCCAAAGAAGGCTGCCACTTCTCATGAGTCTCTTTCTTAAAATGAGAAATAAATCATGTTCCATGAAATCCTCCATTTTAAAGTGTAGAATTCATTGGTTTTTAGTGTATTCACAGAGTTGTACAACCATCAGCATTGTCTAATTTGAGAATATTTTCGTCTCCCCCAAAAGAAACTCTACCCATTAAGTAGTCACTCCTCACTTCTCCTTCCCCCAGCCTCTGGCAAGCACTAATTTACTTTCTGTCTCTATGGATTTGCATATTCTGGACATTTCATATTAATGAAATTATAGACTATGTGGCCGTTTGTGTCTGGCTTCTTTCACTTAACACAATGGTTTCAGATTTTGCAGCTGATGTGTTATAGGAAATTAAATTATTTTACCATAATGTTAAGGGTCTCATAGTTGGAATACTTAATTGTTTATTTAGGCATTTAGATGTATGCAACTTCAATAATGTAATATTAGTAGTTTTTTGTATTAAATAAATCAAGTTAAGTTAAATTAGTGATAGGAAAAAAAAAGAAGACTTGCAGAACAATACATTAACAAAGAAACTCCAGACATAGAAAATACCTTGACTAAAGGCACAGGTAAGTATCACAGATTCTATCTAAATTCTGAATAACTCTGATTTAATTCTACAGGTATTTAACAGAATTTGTAAACCTAGGCAATGTTTCAGCTCTTCGAACTTTCAGAGTATTGAGAGCTTTGAAAACTATTTCTGTAATCCCAGGTAAGAAGTAATTGGTGTGAAGCATTAGGCCACTTATAACTCCAACTATTTGGGAGTTGTTCTTTGTTGGTTTGTGTGTGTGTTGTCAATGTGTTTGTGTATAAACTCCCCTATTACAGATATGTGACAGAGTTTGTGGACCTGGGCAATGTCTCAGCGTTGAGAACATTCAGAGTTCTCCGAGCATTGAAAACAATTTCAGTCATTCCAGGTGAGAGTGGGGTTAAACACTGAGGCTGACTTTGATCTTTTGGAGGAAAGACAAGAAAAACTCTTACACAATTTTAATTAAATTTGATTTCTTATGTTTTTAAACAATGGTTATTAAAAGTCAGCCTTTGAGTTTAATTGATTGCATGAGTCTTGGAGGATGAAGATGGCTACTTGGCTCACATCTCCATTTGAAATTTTCCCTCCTGTCTAAGGTTGTAGTTTCCATTTTGCTTACCCAGGAATGAAAATTTCAATTAGTTTTAAGCATTGCATTTAATGTAGTTAAGGAAAGAAATAATATGTATTAGCATGGAGGCATTGCATGACATCTTGTATATCTTTCCTCAACAAACCATTTCTTAATTGAAATTAGTTTATTATAATTTGTCACCATGTGCTGCAATTCAGCCTCATTTGTTTTGGTGCTATTATAAAGATATGGTTTGTTTGACAAGCGTTTAATGTATTATTTTTAATTACCTTTACGAGTTGATGTGTATATGGCTTGGGCAACCAAATTATTCAACCTGAGTCCTCTTTAGGACTAATTTCTATGTTTCATCATTTGCTTAAATATTCAGAAACAAGTCATATATAAAATAGCAAATCCACCCTTTGAGCTATCAGACTTTTTTCAAATTAGGTTATTGGAAGTTATCAATTTGATAAAATGCATGCATTTTCAGGAATGTTTTTTTGTTGTTGTTTGTTTGTGTGTTTCTCCATCAATCTTTATTTCGTTATAAACCTTGTTATTTCTCCCGTTTCCAGGCCTGAAGACCATCGTGGGGGCCCTGATCCAGTCGGTGAAGAAGCTCTCTGACGTCATGATCCTGACTGTGTTCTGCCTGAGCGTGTTTGCGCTAATTGGGCTGCAGCTCTTCATGGGCAACCTGAGGAATAAATGTTTACGAAACCCACTAGAATTTAACGAAACGCTAGAAAGTATCATGGATACCTTGGAGAGTGAAGAAGACTACAGAAGTAAGAATGTCCTTGCTGTTGTCAATAGGTTGAAATAGCATTTAAGCAGTGCTCTTTTTTTTTTTTAACAAGGACATGGTTTCACTTTAATTATTTCAAAACTATTCAAATACAGAAAGTTGCTACAATGTGTATTTGAATCATGTTATTTATGATTTTATGAAGCTCTATGATTCTAAGCTTTCTAGAAGTTCTGGTAATGGGAACATAGGATAGTTCCATATTCCCAATTTCCACAAGATAAAAAAAGAATCTGTTTGCTTTAGAGAAATAAATCTAGCTACAAATTAATAATATTATTAACCATTTCATTTAATCATATAATAGATTGTATTTTATATACTATAGTTATATAATGCTTACTTATACTTATTCTATAAAGTGATAAATATTTATATTTCTTAAACATAATATAGTATCTTATAGTTATATTAATCATAATATGATACTATTAATTATGAAATATTAAAATGTCTCTCCCAATACTGTTTCTAAAGATTTGTGTAAAGGAGAACAGTTTACTCAGCTTTATCAGCACTATCCATATATTTTAACCAACAATGAGTTTCACAGCTTCTTCTAATAGAGTTCCTTAATATAGACTGATGATATCACATCAAAGTTTAATTCAGTAGAACTAGTTCTATAGGTACCACATAAAATGATATAATGTACACATAGTCTAAGACGTTTACTTAATTCAGAAGTAGATTTTAAAGTATCTTATATATGAATGAACTGCATATTCTTTAAACAATTATCCGCTAACAGTTTCTCTCATTGGAGCTGTCAGTGAATATTGGGTGGAAATGGGATCAAGATCCCACTTTCCCTCTAATACCTGGAATGTGTCTATGTGATGTTGCCCGTATGCCCCATATAATAGCTCATTTGAGCCACCGACAGGATGAAAATCAAGAAACCTTACAAATATACATCCCTTTGACAGAAAAAGATCAGGGAGTAAAAGTCAGGATTCTCCTTAGATATAAAGAGATGTAATACAGTGTGTGTTTTTAAATGTGTACTTTCCTGCTCACTGTAGCGGATGAAAGCAAACAAAGCATAGCTAACATAGCAAAAGACTGTAAATAAAGGGAACAGAAAAAGTACAAGAAGACAGGAAAACTGAAGGTTTTCAAGTAAAATATTCAATGTTTATTTCTTTACTACCACTGTTAGATAAGGAATTTAGATATTTTTCTTCCTTTCTATCATTACCTGCTTTTCCCCCAGAAATAATCATTTTTATTAATGTGGTCTTGAATTTTATTTCCAGCTAGTTCTTAATTTATATGCTGTAAAATTAATACATGTTATGGATAATTGTTGACCTTTATGTTCAACTTTGTGAATCAACTCACAACATTTATTAGACTTAATTTTTACATTAGTATCACTGCTAATCCTTTTGTACTGAGCCTTGGTCCCATTCCTGAATTCATAATTTGAATGGTTTTCTTAATGTTCTCCTGCATCAAGTACTTTTTTCTCTTCAGTTTTGGAAAATATCCTTATATTGCATTTGCTCATGAGTAGATGATAGATTGGCTAACCATGAAATTTTATGTCACAACCCTCTCTCCCAAGTCTATACCTTGACCATTTTCTTATGTATTATAGTTTTAGAGAGGAGCTTTTTTGAGTCAAGTCTGAATTTGCTTTTCTATCTATTTTCTGTGTCAGAGAGGCCATGTCTTACTGCACCATTCATTCTGGCCTTCATTTACCAGCAAGTGTACTAGGCGTCGTCAGAGTTTCTGGAGCTATAGCAATGAACATGATACCCACAGTTCCTGCTTTTACTGAGCCTATCCTCTAGCGATGATGAAAGACTTAAAAAGGGGAACAGTCAAATAAATTTTTAAATTATTGCAGGGTAATAATAAATACCTTAAATAAAGGCAATGGAAAGAAAATAAATCTCAGGGGCTACCAACTAAATGAGAAGACCTCTTTGAGGAGGAGGCATTTAAGCTGAGCCCTAAAGGATGATAAGCCATGAAAAGGTATAAGCATGAGTGTCAGCATGTATGGGAAATGCTGCTTCACTTAGAGAAAACAGCATGTTTACAGGCCCTGAAACAAGAAAGAGTATTATGTGTTTAAAAAATGGAAAAATAGCATTGCAGTTACACTTTAGCAACAGAGGCAGATGGTTAGAGAGTAAGCAGGAGAAAAAGGCAGAGCTTAAACCATGTGGGATGTTTTAGCCCATGAGGAGGAATTTGAATATTATTTTAAATGCAGTGGTTAAAAATCACTGTGTCTGCCAAGTGGAAAACTAGTTGGAAAAGGGTGGAGGGTAGATTGGAATAAAGGAGACCAGGTGGGAGGTTGTACTATAATCCAGGCAAGAGAAGATGGTGGCTTACTCTAGAATTGAAATGCCTTTGTGATATAAGTGGAGATATAAGGTAGACAAATGGAAACTTATAGCATAGAGCTCAAAGGAATTGCCTAGTTTGGAGACAACATAGAGATGATAAGCAAAAAGAAAGGATAAACACATAACACAAATCCTTTTTTAAAAATTTTATTGAAGTATATCATTCATACATGAATATACATAAACAATAAGTACATAATAAAAGTTATGAATTACAGAACAAACATGCATAAAATCATACAGGGCTCCCATATATCACCCCATCACCAACACCTTGTATTGTTGTGAAATATTTCTTACAAATTATGAGAGAATATCATCAAAATATTACTACTAACTATAGTCCATATCTTACCTGTGGTGTATTTTTCTACACCAAACCCACCCTATTATTATTATTTAATTTATTTTTATTTCAGAGGTTGTGAACTTACAATCATGCACATGTGTAGAATTCCCATACAACACCCCTTCATCAACATACCACACCATGGTGGAACATTTGTTACAGATTATGAAATAATATCATCAGACTATTACCACCAACCATGGTCCATAGCATACATTTGGCACACGTTTTCCATAAACCGCCCCCACCCCACTATCAACACAGTATATCTTTGGCATAGATGCATGAATATTACAGTATTTCTGTTAACCACAGTCCAAAGGTCACACCGATTGTAGTTTTCCCCATGCTTTTCCACATTCCCACCACCCTGCAATAGTTACGTACATCTGCTCTAGCTCACAGCAGGACACTCTTGTGTCTGTACCACCAACCACAATTCTCATCCACCTCTGGGTTCACTGTGTTATTCAGTCCCTATTCTCTAGCTTTCTTTCAACTGACATTTATATCCCTAGACTACCCTTTTCAGCCATAATCCCATTTATAAACCAGCTGCTACTCACTATGTTACCATCAACTCTATCCATTTCCACACTTTTACAGTCAAGTTAATTAAAACTTCTACATGCATTAAGCATGAGTAGTCCTTTTCAGCCCTACCCTTATCTCCTAATAACCTATTCTAGGTTTTAACTCTATGTGTTTATTCTTTGTATTTAGTTCATATTAATGAGACCATGCAATATTTGTCCTTTTGTGTCTGGCTTACCTCACTTAGCATAATGTCTTCAAGATTCATCCATGTTATCATATGTGTCCCAATTTCATTTCTTTTTACTGCAGCATGGTATTACATCATATGTATATACCACATTTTGCTTATCCATTCATTGGTTGATGGACACTTGGGTTGTTTGCATCTTTTGAAAATTGTGAATAATGCGCTATGAACACCAGTGTGCAGATGTCTGTTCGTGTCACAGTTTTCAGTTCTTCTGGGTTTTTTCCTAGTGGGGGAATTTCTGGATCATTTGGCAGTTCTGTATTTAGCTTCCTGAGGAACCGCCAAACTGTCTTCCACAGAGGCTGCACCATTTTTACAATCCACCAACAGTGAAGGAGGATTCCTATTTCTCCATATCCTCTCCAGCACTTACGGTTTTCTGTTTTTTTTAAATAATGACCATTCTATGCGATGTGAGATGATATCACATTGTTGTTTTGATTTGCTTTACCCTAATAGCTAGTGATATGGAAAATTTTTTTGTGTGCTTTTTGACCATTTGTATTTCCTCTTTGGAGAAATGTCTATTTAAATCTTTTGCCCATTTTTAACTTGGATTGCTTGCTCTTTTATTGTTGAGTTGTATGATCTCTTTATATAGAATGAAAATCAAACCCTTATCTGATATGTGTTTTCCAAATATTCTCTCCCATTGAGTGGGCCGCCTTTTCACCTTCTTGACAAAGTCCTTTTAATCACAAAAGTGTTTAAGTTTGAGGAGGTCCCATTTATCCATGTTTTATTTCATTGCTTGTGCTTTTAGTATAAGTTTAAGAATGCATCACCCACCACCAGGTTTTGAAGATGTTTCCCTACATTTCTTCTAGGAGCTTTATGGTTCTTGTTTTTATATTTAGGTCTGTGATATAGTTTGAGTATTTTTGTATGAGGTGTGAAATAGGGGTCCTCTTTCTTTCTTTTAGAAATGGATATCCAGTTCTCCCAGTACCATTTGTTGAAAACACCTACCCTTTGGGGCAACCTTGATGTTTAAAAGTTACGTGGAGAATGAGCAACCTGGTGTTTAAAGCAAATTTTGTTTATCCATTCTTCATTTGATGGAAATTTGAATTTTTGCCACTTTTTTGGCTATTATGAATAATGCTGCTACAAGCACTCCTGTACAAGTTTTTTTTTTTTTCTGGGCATGTTGTCTTTTATCTTTCCATTACCTTCTTTCCCTTTTCTTTATCTGTGAATCTTAAATTCTCTTGAGGCCAATTACCCTAATAATTTAATGTCTACCTTGTTTAGGAATTATTGTGACGTGTTCTACAGAACCAGAGTGAGCTCCTCTCCTTGCTTTACCTTTCATCACTCACATACTGAATTTAATGCATTAGTCCTGCAGCATGACCATTTGTGTATTTCTTGAACCCATTCTTATAAATCAACCTCTCAATGACTGGTAAATGTGAACTATGGTTACTTTAAAGCATGACTATAAAGCAATCCTTCTATAATAAAATATTTTGGAGGTTTATGTTTGAAAAATTGCATCTTAGATTCTCCCATCCCCACTCTGCCATGCCCACCCACCCTGAGGCACAGGATTGTTTTCAAAAAAGCTGTTGTTCATGTACATTTTCTCCTAAATTTTCACCTCAACCTAAGATGCTTTTATTTTATTTGTGCCTTCTAAGATAAAATGGTGATGTGTGAGTCAGTCAATTAGTCATCTGAAATTGGAAGAGAGTTTAATAACAGCTGTTGCTCTTTTAGCAGCTAGTATAGAATGTGTGAATCGCTATATTTACTGCTCTACATGCAATAGGCTATTTCTACCATTCGAAATCCCTGAAAAGTGGTATTCTTACCTGCATTCTACCGATAAGGTAGGCAAGGAATAAAGTGGCTAGATAATTCACCTGCATAGGAAGGGGTAGAAGCAAGATTCAAATCCAAGTATATCTGACTTCAGACTTCCTTCCACTATAATCTTCCTAATACTTATATCTTCATTATTTTGACTTGAACCAAATTAGAAAGTGAGCCCTTATTTATTTATTTTTATTTTTTTTAAAAAAAAAAGGATATCTGGGAGGATTATCAAAAACTTCTATAGTCCTTAATACCTTTACTCTGTCTTGAGAGTAAGCTTTAATAGTGAATGGAGGCAGGTGTCATGAGACCCTTTATTCCTGAAGATGGACACAAAGGGTCCTGTGAAAGGTGAAAAGGAAAAACGTGCATTTATTTCACTGCTCCTCACATATTGGAACATAGTAGGTTCTAAATATATATTTACTTATAAAAGAACAATGAGGTAATTTCACGAAGCAAATTCTGCCCATTTTATAGTATTGCCATGGCTGACTCCCATTTCTTCGGAACTACTAAATATTAGAGGACTTTGGGGCTCAGTCAGGGGCTCCCTTTCCTTCCCTTTGCTTCTCTTTCTTTCCATTCTCTTCCTTTCCCTTCCCTAACTATATTTTCTCACTGGGTGAACTCAAGTCCAGTAACTTTGTAAACCATCTATCTTCATCCCCGACCCCTCTACATACCCCCAGACTCTCAGAGTCATCCACCTTGTACTTGAGAAATTTGGCTTAATAAAGAATCATGATCTCAAACTAAGCATGGCTAAAACAAAGCTATTGGTTTTTCTCCAAACTTCTTGCGCTCGTCTTTCTCATGTCAGTAACTGGCACTAACGTCTTCTCAGTTGATACAGCCTCAGGTCCTCTCTTTCCTGCACCCACATGCACTCCATAGGAAAATCCTGTCAGCTCCATTCCATCCTCTTCTCTCCTTATCCGTAGTGACATTTTTAAATATAAATGAGGCCTCATAACTCACCTTCCTACATCTTTTGTTTCTAATCATATGTAAAATAAAAAATTGAAACCCCTTTCCATGATATGCGAAGCCCTACGTGATCTAGCACCTGCCTACCTCTGACACCACAATCCTCTTCATTGACTACACTCTAGCCATGCTGGCCATCTTGCTATTTCCCCCATATACCAACTTCATTTCTGTCACAACGACTTTACTCTCTTCCCTTCCCAGATACGTCTTCAGCCAGTTTTTTACACAGCTAGTTTCTTTGTCACATTTAGGTTTCAGTTTCCTGAATACAGTTCATCACATTGTTCTCATTTATTTTTTTTTCAGAACATTGATCACTCTCTGAAAACACTTGTGTATTTATTTACTTGTTGAGTGTCTTTTTCCACCTCCCAACCTAGGCAAAAATGAAGCTCCATAAAATTAGCTACCTTGTGTATTGTGTTCATCATCTGAACATGGCACCCCCAAAAGGTAATCAGTAATTATTTGAGGGAAAATAAATAAATGGATGCATATTCAGGCCTGAATGTGTGTTTGTATGTCTAATTAATAAGTTTACTTGCTGTGTCACTCTTAAAGCTTATGCTCAGTAAAGTTATATTTTTCATATTCTTCCTAAACAGAATATTTTTATTATGTGGAAGGATCCAAAGATGCTCTCCTTTGTGGTTTCAGCACAGATTCAGGGTAGGTAATAGTTGTTTTGTTTTTAGTCTGCAGTCTTCAGAAGAAGGAGAAGCATGCTCTCAGTCAGTCTGCCAACCAGAAACCGTGGGTCTATGTTGTTTTCATATATTTCAGGGCATTATTAGACTCCTTCTACCCTGCAGTGAGTCAAAACTTTAAAATGTTCCTACTTAATGGATACTCTTGAAAGGAAGACTTTCAGGTAGTGCTTGCATTGAAACAAGATAAAAGTCACATAAACCTTAAGAAAATGGAGAAAATTACTTTCAGAAAAAAACAAAACAAAACACTGAAAGTTGGTTAGATAGATTCAAGCCTTCCTGGAAAGAAGAATGATGAAATCCATTTTTGTTTCCATCCATAAATTCTATTAATTTTCCAATTAAGTATGACCTGTATATGACTGAGTGATGTGACATTTGGCCATTTGAGTCAAAAGAATCCCATGGATTTGAGTAAAAATACTTTAAGGACTAATCTTTATTCAAATACCTTCTGTGTACACTGGGAACATAAAACAAACAGATAAGGTTTTTTCTCCTAAAGGAACTTTAGAACCCTGGCTTTGTATGATGCAGTCATGGATAATGGTCCATCAGTTTTGGGAAAGAAGAAAGTCTAAAAGCTTGACAAATTAATTTAAAGCTACAAATCTTTATGAACATAAACAATTACTGTATTTTGACTACTGTTGATTTACTTCATTCCAAGAATAATTTGGGGGGCTGCAGTTGTAATAGAGTCCATACCCAATCATTATGTATCTAAGAACTATTATATGATATCACAGAAAGTATCCAAAGTGTTGATGATGATGATGATGATGATGATGATAGCATTTATTAGCTGTCATTTACTAAATGCTTTCTGTATGCAGGAATTAAATTAAGTAATTTGCATACATTATATTATTTAAACCTAATATCAACCTTAAGCTTTTGAGAGAGGTTTTATTATCCTGTTTTCATAGAGAGAGGAAACTGTACCTTGGAGTAATTTGACAAAGTCATCAACTAATAAGTAGTGGGTGGTGGGGGTGGGATTCAAACCCATTTCTTCCTGACTCCAATTCATGTGTCTTAATTGTTATTCAATATTGATTCCCTTTCAAAGGAACCTTGTTTTTTTTTTAACTTTTCTGTGGTACTCTTTAGCTTCTATTCTTAAGTTACTCTAACCTGTAATTACCTTTTTGCGTGTAGTCAGTGTCCAGAAGGGTACATATGTGTGAAAGCTGGAAGAAACCCTGATTATGGCTATACAAGCTTTGACACTTTCAGCTGGGCTTTCTTAGCCTTGTTTCGGTTAATGACTCAGGATTACTGGGAAAACCTTTACCAACAGGTGAGTGTCAGGGGGAACATACAATTGCATTTTTGAATAGCATAAAAATCTAATGTATATCCCTTCCCCAATCTCAGGCTATGAAAGTGTTTTATTCTATTTAGAATGGAGAAAACTCTTGTCTTTTACGAAAATTGGGCATGTTTAACTTCTACTACAATTAGAATATATAGTTCTCAAGTCATAAAAGTATTTCCTCATCTTACTTGTGCTTATTGGATCTCTAGCTCTCTTTCTTCTTTCCTCAATATAGCATCCCATGGGGTTGAGGTAAATAAATAGCCCAGAATGTACTGTGATGTTCTTTTGGGCTCTCCTGACCACACACTGCTTTCTACACATCCCTCATGGTTTGGGGTACCCTTAATTTACCAGTTCTTATATGCTCACATGGTCACTATGCTTTGTTTCTTCCAAAGACTTGAAAATGAGTAAAGCAGCTGGTTTTATGAGTAATTTTCAGACTATGGGAAAAGTGCAGAGCTTTATTATGTCTAATAAAAGTCAAAAATCATACCTAACTTGAGTACAACAGATTGTTATGTAGTTTGTACTGAAGATGTGTTTGTTTTAATATTGATTGTTTTCCATGGAGAAATAATTTTATTCCTTTTCTTTTTTGATATCATAGATAATATAAAACTGCCCAATTTGCCCATGCTTAAAATACCATTCAAATTCAAATAGTTTACAAAAATATATTTTGTGTTATTAAGATAATTATTTTCTATTTTTCCCTAGACACTGCGTGCTGCTGGGAAAACCTACATGATCTTCTTTGTTGTGGTGATTTTCTTGGGCTCCTTTTATCTAATAAACTTGATCCTGGCTGTGGTTGCCATGGCCTATGAAGAACAAAATCAGGCAAACATCGAAGAAGCTAGGCAGAAAGAGTTGGAATTTCAACAGATGTTAGACCGACTTAAAAAAGAGCAAGAAGAAGCTGAGGTATCGTTATTAGCTTTAAAATTCTACCTAAAAGCAGAAGTGCAAAAGCTAACAACAGAGAGGTCAAGGTTTGCTTGACTTTCCTAAAGCCAATTTTCCACATTGGACTTCTGTATATAAATGGAATCATCATTTCTAGTGTGGGCAAAAAAATCAATTCTGGATTAGCTATAACTGACACTTGCCCATTTTGACCTTCCCATAATCATCTCACTGTTAAAGTGTTCTAAGGCTATTCTTCCTAGATCTGTTACCCATGATGCCTCAGTGTGCTTGGGATTATGCAAAATCCTGGAATATATATGAGTTATTTCCCCAGAAGAACAATTGTACTCAAAAGTTTAAAGAAAATTATTGTAATATTAAACAGATATACTCTATGGGGTAGAAAGCAAAATTTTTGTTAATGTCACAAGTATTTTTAAAATAAAACATGAGATGTTAAGAAAGTCACACTTGTGGTTGTGGCTGCATTAGGCTGAGTCACAAACCCTTGACAATTCCTCCTTGCTCTTCTCTCCAATGGAATACTTCAGTGGTAATGCTTGAGAGGGTTTGTACTAAGAAAGCAGTAATTTAAAATGCACTGCATGAGACTTAAAATTTGTTCAATGATTTGACCTAGTTAAATCTCTTCTAGGACTCTAACTTATTGGAGGAGGATAATAATATGAAACAAAGAGAAACTTTAATGCACAAAAAATGTTCAGTGAAACATTTTAATCATATTAAAAATCAGAAAACATTTAGTTTTCCAAAAATTAGAAAATGGGAGAAATATGGATTGTGATATTTTATATCTTGGGATATTATTCAGCCATAAAGTTATGTGTTTTAATGAAATTATACTCCTATGAAGAAAAAGATGTTAATATACTGATGTATTAAGTTGAAGGATACAAAAATGAGAATAAGATGTAACAATTTAAAAAATAATGTGTATGCTTTTTTTAAAGACTGGGAGAACTGTTAATACCAATTATTTCTTTACAAGAAATACTTTTTTTTAAAAAAAATAATGATTTCTTATTCTTTTATAAAACAGTGGCACTCATGTCATCCCAGGAACTTCCTAGGGAAGCCCTAGAAGTCTCTGTCAGGATATTAATCATTGACTTTACCATTTCCTTGAGATATTATTATAATTTTGCACTAATTCATTTTAGTTGTCAGATAACTCAATCTTTATTTAATTATAGAGTGCCTGATGCTATTGAAAATATCAGTAATATTGATTTAATTACCTGTATAAATTACAGAGATTATCTTATTACATGGTTTATGTGAGTTTTATGTTACAGAATTACTTTGTAAAATTTTCACCTATAATATTTAAATTTATTGTACTTTAAAGTAGTTAATAATGTAATAATTTATCTCCAAAGTATAATGGAGCTTAATGCAAGAGAAGAAGCAAAAGCAGGCTTGTAAGCTTAAGAAAGAAAACTACATCACTTCATGTACAAGGGACATGATTATATGCACAGCACTATTAAGTTCATGGTAAAGAGGGGCCCTGTAATAGGTTTCCCAGAATCTAGAAATTACTCACTGTATTTACCTCTTGGCCCAATAGGCCATAGCAGCCGCAGCAGCTGAATATACAAGTATTGGGAGAAGCAGAATCATGGGCCTCTCAGAGAGTTCTTCTGAAACATCTAAGCTGAGCTCTAAAAGTGCTAAAGAAAGAAGAAACAGAAGGAAGAAAAAGAATCAAAAGAAGCTCTCCAGTGGGGAAGAAAAAGGAGATGATGAAAAATTGTCCAAATCTGAATCAGAGGAGAGTATCAGGAAAAAAAGTTTCCACCTTGGTGTTGAAGGGCCTAGGCGAGCACGTGAAAAGAGATTGTCTACCCCTAATCAGGTACCACCTAAAGCATCAAATGCAGGGTTATAAAGCAAAATGTTTTATTCCGGGTTAAAGGGCCTCCGGAGAGTAGAGTGAGTGACTTCATTGGTATGTTCTTAGGTAAAAACTATCTATTGCTGGGCATTTATGGGAAGAAGACAGATGTAGGCAGTCTTCCATTTAAGTTTGTCTGCCTTTTAAGGAGCTGATAGTTTCAGATTTGCCCTATCTTCTCTAATAACATTTTCAGAATAAACAAGTTTTCAGGACCAAAATATTCCTGAGAACCATTGTGGAAATGAAGAAATTGTTTATTCTCTAGATTAACTATATTTTTATTTAGACTTTATTTTGTAATGCCTCACTGGTTAAAAACTATCTTGGACTAGTTTCCCCTCTTTTCTTCACCATTGTAAAAAACATTATTGCCCGCTGTTCAGTTGCCTGAGCTGGAAACTTTGGAGAGGCCTTTGATGACCTTCACCCCCAACCGCATCAGCTGCTAACATCTAGACCCATCATCTGTTCATTCTGCTTATGTGGGATTTCTCTTTCCCTTTCTTTTTTTTTCTGTAACAACCTGGACATCTCAGGCTTCCCAGCCTAGGGTACTATTCAGCCCCTCAAGAGAAGCCTTTGCTTCTTTTCTCCTAAAGACTTCCATGTCTTCTGTCTTACAAACCCCAAATCATTTCTCTAAAATGAAGATTTAGTTTTCCCTCCACTCAGCTTTAAAAAAAATTCTGATGAACAAATGCTGCCACATCTTACCCATGCAACGAACTGACTTGGGCCTCATTTTCCCACCCGTCAACAAAAATGGAATGCTCACTCTTACCTACATGCCCTGTACTTTTGTGCCTTTATTACTTGGCACACGTGATTTTCTCTAGCCAGGATGATTTTGTTCCTTGTTTTCCTCTTGTCACACCACCACCCATTCTTCAAGATTTGGCATAGTACCACCCACCCCACAAATTTTCCTCTGTCCTCTATAGTCCAATCAATCTGCTTTTCGGTGCCCTAGTCACAATTACTATCCTTCTCATCTTGGTCTTCATTAAAAAAATTCTACCTTCTACTAAAGTCTGCAAGACCCTGCCAGGGCTACACAGAAATCAAAGATAGAGTCCTTGCCTTCAAAGATTTCACGATCTAGTTGGAGAGACAGAATTTGAACACAATTAAGATATCAATCAAGATGAGCAATACAGGCTATGTTTAAGGCAAGGACCTTGCTGTATTTATTTCTCCATTGTTCACAATGCCTTTCACTTTGTCCTTCACATCATTTGAGGTGATATTTATTGAATTAGATACTTCCAAAGAATTGGCATTGCATTTGGCTTATGGGAATAATTTATCATGGACATGAGTCATAAAAACGTGACATTTTTCCCTCTTTGGTATTGGACAACTTCTTTTCCAAGTTCTAATAATTTATGACTTTGTGAACTCACTAGTGTCAAGTCTTTCTTAATATACCTTCCCTTAATATACTTACTGAGTTCTGAATATGGGAGGTGGAGTTGCAGGCTTAGAATGCAAAGAAGCATAAAGCATGGTCTTTGTCCTCAAGGAAGTTCAACTAGTTGTGGAACTTAGGTGTTAATATATGGAAAGTTAATTTATGGGTATCAATACTAAATTTAAACAGAATGGAGAGGTTCCTTAGACCAGAAGTAGAAAGCTATACAGCATTAATTGAGCTCATCCTGAAAGGATGAATTCTTTAAAAGTTTTATCCTTATTTGGAAGAATTCTTCTTGCTGAATTGCTTTGTTTTAAATATGTTTTTTTAAAACAGTCCAGAGACACCTGGCCCTGTCATCAGTGGTTTCAGTGGTAGTTATGTGATATGAACTTCTATTTTCAGATGCTTCAGCCTACATGTCATCTTTTTTTTTTTTCCAGTCACCACTTAGCATTCGAGGCTCCTTGTTTTCGGCAAGGCGCAGCAGCAGAACAAGTCTTTTTAGTTTCAAAGGTCGAGGAAAAGATATTGGATCTGAGACTGAATTTGCTGATGACGAGCACAGCATTTTCGGCGACAATGAGAGCAGAAGGGGCTCACTGTTCGTGCCTCACAGACCCAGGGAGCGGCGCAGCAGTAACATCAGTCAAGCCAGTAGGTCCCCCCCGGTGCTGCCGGTGAATGGGAAGATGCACAGTGCCGTGGACTGCAACGGTGTGGTCTCCCTGGTTGATGGACCCTCAGCCCTCATGCTCCCCAATGGACAGCTTCTGCCAGAGGTGATAATAGATAAGGCAACTTCTGATGAGAGTGTAAGGACGTTTTAAATAGCTCAGGCATGGCTGGGTCCTTATTCCTGCATCCCTCTGATCTCTCTGCTGAGAGGGGCCTTCCCTCTGGTCTTGAATGGCTCTGCATTTTGCAATACTGTTTCTATAGAAGCACACCTTTAACTCATTAACTCTAAATGTCATTCTTTGTGTTGTGGGCATCTAAATCCAAGATATTAAACACTATTGAAAAACAAGGTATTTATCTATTAGAACACTATGAAAGAATAAGGTGTTTTTCTATTGCTTTTATAACTGAAGATTATAAATCGTCCCTTTAGAATAGAAATTTGTAAAAGATATATATCAGCATAGGAAATGCATTGATAATGCTGATCACATTAGCTGATAAAAGGTCCCTTTTCTGTAAAGCAATTTGGATGATTTTCCAACTAGAGCTATCTTTTTCTAGTTATTACTTAATATATATCTTATCACAAGGGATCTTATTTAATTAAATTAATAATAATAGCAGACACTTATTTAGTACTTATAACAGCCCTGTTAGATGATATTGTATTGTTATCCCTGTTTTATATATGGGCAAACCAAGGCACAGAGAAATAAAGCAGTTTGCCCAAGGTCAATCAGCTAATAAGTAGTAGTGTTGAGGTTCAAATGGAAGCTCTCTGGTTCACATCTTGTTATTATTAACCACTACCCACTATTGCTTCTCCAATGTGTTACTTCTTAGCTTGGAAATAATTTAGAGTGGTTATGCTTTAGAGTTCTCCTACATAAATGAAACTTGCCATTTCATTTAAAAAGTTTCTCTTTTTCTGGAGTATATTCATAAAATTATAACAACCAAAACATATACATGTTACAAACATATACACATACAAATAAAAATCTGAACAAGAATTCTAAGAGTTTAGCAAATCATTATGTTGTTAGAGAAAGAGGCCTGATTAGGCTTGAAAGTGAGATCTTTCTGGTCCCTGAAATTTCCCTGGGTCCCTGAATTAGTTGCCAAGAATACCTATTTAGGCCATTTAATATGCAACACTGCTTTACTAAATATTACCTAGAGCTTTGACTAACCCAGCAAGCTCAGGCTTTCAACTTTTTTGCACTATATTTATATATGCATATTTAAGATGATTTAATATTCCAAGTAAGAGTAAAGTTCCATCAAACTCATGTCCAATCACATATCTCTGTTTGAATAAATGCATGTGCTTTTAGGTAATGTGTGACCTCTATGCTTGCATGATAGAGCTTCAGCCCTTCTGTCAAGCATTTTTCCTTATCAAAGGAGCATGTTAAATAGCTATGGAAACAGATCTTTTTGGTGTTTTTGCTTTTCAATGATGTTTATAATCTGTAAAGTATTATAGAATTTATATCAGACTTGGAGGTTATATTTTTAAGTGATGGATATTTATTTATGGCCTTATTTTTACTACAGGAAAATCAGTACCACTATAAACCCCAAAATTAAATTTACAAAACTAGAGGAATTAGTGGATCCTTTAAGATTTAATAGAAATGCAATATGTAAACATAATAGTGTAGCATAACATAAAGTTCAGATGGAAAAATTGCATGACAAATAATATAACCTTTATATCTCAAACATGTCTACATAGAAAGCAATTTGATTAATCAAATTCTTATTTGACTTGGGAAAAAAATAAATTAGAGGCTGTAGCAGAGAAAGCATGTTTATAGAGGGATTTCTATAAAAAGCCACCTGCAGATATGTGTCTGTGCACATATACATACATACATACATATATGCACATCTCTATGCATGTATGTCAATATATTTTATATACATACATATATAACCATATATACAACTCTAGATTTTTATGTGTTACAAGCGAATGTTGTAAAAATGTATATATATATGTTTGCATAAAGGCATGTATATATATATACCCACACCACACACAAAAGATAGATAGATGATAGATGATAGATAGATAGATAGAGATAGGTAGATACACATAGAGTCGTATAGTTGTATGTGTATGTATACATGTGTGTGTGCTTGTGTTTATCATTGGCCTGCACTGAACCAGCCATTGTGTTTTAAATTTGAATTAGTTGCCAAGATTTAAAAATAAAGAATTCACTCATAAAAACGAGTATATCTGTTAAGATTGAGCTCTTATTCCTGCATGACAACAGTCTTTTAGATGGTTACCTCCTTTAGATGGAGCTTGCATTCTCCATTTTGCTACTGTTCCCATTACTCTTAATTGGTGTTTCCAAACTGAGTCATTTATCATCTTATACTCAGATCGTTCATGACGTCTTCTTTGGCATTAAGAAACAATGATTACAGTATCTCCCATTATGCTGTTACTTCAACAAAGAATAATTAAAGAAACTTATCAGAGAATACTGAGACTCAATGCCTTTACATGCACACTACTACCTCAACATTTGGTTAGCTGTTTTCATGTAGTAGTCTTACATTTAAAATTATGTGAATAAACTGGAGACTCAAAAAGGTGGAGATTGTATATATATAATATATAAAACAATAAAAGTGGCTAGTAGTTTTGTAAGTTCCTAAGTATTAATCTTTTTAATCTTCATAACAAGATCATGAGACAGATGCAGTTATTATCCCATTTTACCGATGATGAGGCTGAGACACAGAGAGGTTAACTAGTTCTCCCAGGATATCAGCCAGGAAGTAGCAGAGCCATGATTTGAACCAAGCAATCTAGTTTTTACTTTTAATTACTCATTATAGCTACCTAAGAAAGAATTTATTTTATACCTATAATTTATTTGAATTCTATTTTTAAAGACTTTAATCGTCTTTTTCAGGGCACAACCAATCGAGTACACAAGAAAAGACGCTCCAGTTCTTATCTCATTTCTGAGGATATGTTGAATGATCCCACTCTCAGACAAAGAGCAATGAGTAGAGCAAGCATATTAACAAACACTGTGGAAGGCATGTAATAATATTCTCTTTACTATATAGATTTTTAAAATAAAATTATTAAAATTCAGATATGTCATGGCCAGCCTTAAATAGGTCCATGAAATTCTTAGGAATAATTCATAGAATATAAAATGGTTTTAAGTAATGGTAATGATAGCCAGTGGATAATAATGGAATTATCTCTGTGTGCGTAAAAAATGGATACAATTATTTGTAATTAAAGAGAGACACTGGGCAATATAGTATTTCAAAAATAATAGTTTAATGGCATTCGATGCAGCAAACTGGTTAACTTGGGGCTGTGCAATACTTTCACTGTGTAATCTTAGAAACTTTACCTAGTCCCTTTGAATTTGTTTCCTCTACTAATATGCAAAGAAAATAGTACATATTTCCAGATGTTTAGAAATTCCTGCCTGTGAGCACATTCTATAAAAGTGCTTTTGTCAAATGGTAACATGTGGCATGACATCTGTTAATATTATGCTGAAAATGCATTAGAGAAAGCAGTTTGAAGAACAGAATGAGCACAGCAGTGGTTAGATCCTGAGACACAGGGAGAAGAGAGTCAAAGAATTGCCACTTCTCCATAATGTCCTGGGTCCAACCTAAACCACAGGTTAATCACCACCACCACTATCACCATTCCAAGGATGGACCCAGGCAGAGTTTCCATTCACCTCCTGTTTATGGTGATAAGTAAATGTGCTAATGATGTGTAATGTGCCTGGTGCATGCGTTATCCATAAATTAAAAGGCTTCCCACCATTCATTTTTGAATCTCTCCATTCTGGGATTTTTCCATCTGCGAATTAGAGATTTTCCTGAGTAGAATAGAATTGTCTTATTGTTTTCATGGAATTGAACACACAGCAGGAAAGTATGTACATTGGTAGAAAACATGCATTTCTCCTTTAGGCAAATGCCACATCTGTTTATCATCACATGTCAGGTGCATACTTATCTGAGAGATGACCATTTCTCTGCTTTCTGTTACTAATTTCATGACCTTCTACTCACGCTCAATCTAGCCAACAAGCATAGGATACAAGATTTTTATGTAATATTCTATGCATTTATAGATACAGTACTGTTAAATTTCCAGTCTAAACTAGAAGCTTGTTGCAATGTTTAAGTGTATTACTGATTTTTATCTGGTTATGAATAAAATATAAAAATGGTTGACTTTATGGTTTCTGTTTTTTGTCTCTCCCAGAACTTGAAGAGTCCAGACAAAAATGTCCACCTTGGTGGTACAGATTTGCTCATACTTTCTTGATCTGGAATTGCTCTCCATATTGGATAAAATTCAAAAAGTTTATCTATATTATTGTAATGGATCCTTTTGTAGATCTTGCTATTACCATATGCATAGTTTTAAATACATTATTTATGGCTATGGAGCATCACCCAATGACCGAAGAATTCAAAAACATTCTCTATGTGGGAAATTTGGTGAGTCTGTTATGGTGTGTTATATAGCTTCTCTCTTTGGTTGTCATCATTGTCATTTCATTTTTTGTGTCTAGTTGGATGGTTCTGCACCTAGGTAACTGCATATGAAGAATTCACAATATGAATTTGTGCAGAGCCAAGTTTCTGGTTGTATATACTATTTTCAAATAATTTGCAGTGGTATTGCACTTTATAAATAGCAACCCAATTTTATAAGGTTTGCCATCTTGAGATTTTAGTGTTTTTCCTGACAGCTGTCTCTTGGAAATAGTACTTTCAAACTTTGATACTTTCTTACACATTTTATAGTTACATTGGTACTTCCTTCTGATACAGACCGCCCATATTTTTAGAAAACCGGTGGAAGCACTCTTGACATAACAATGCTGAAGTGTCTGGGCCTTTGGAGTTTTACAGACTTGGGTTTGAATCCTGATTCTGCCTCTCAGTAATTATATAAACTTGGACAAATACTTTAATCTCTATGATCCTTACTTTTTTCATTTATAAAATGAGGATAAGCATTTGTAAAATAATGATAATACTTCATTTATTATGTTTTTGGAAGGATTAAATACTTTCTACTTAATTTATTACCCTGACATATAGTGAGCACTCAACAAATTAAAGCTAATTATTTTTGTTATTATCATCATCACCCTTTGGATGATGATGTATGGAACAGTAGAAACAAGCCTGAAGAGCAAGAATTTTAGGAAGTCAAGAAGCTTTTTACCAGACCCAGAAAGCATATAGGCAAGCAAGAGGTTGATCTATTGGCTTCAGGAAGATAAAGAATATGATTAGGAAACTGGATGCCAGAGTGATCTCTTAAATTTATGCAGTGCTGATCACACTCTACCCTACTGGTCTTATGGATCTTCATAAATCATGAATAACTCTGGGTATCCTTGTGAATATCTAGATAAGATAATTGTACTATTGCCATGGTCCCAATCACTTGATCTTTGAGGCCAAGACTTTATTTCTGGGTCTTCTCTCACAAATTGTTCATGAATATTCTCAGTCCGGATGTCATTATCCCATGTGCTCTTCCTCCCTTTTAGTCTTCTTTGGAAAAGAGCAGGACCTCTGTTTTCTAACTGTTGGTGGACATCCAGACCACAGGAATCCGTATCCTCTTGCTGAGTTTGCTGATTCATTGTGAAATCAATTTTGCAGGTCTCTTATCTATTACTATAGCCCAAGTCTGGTTCTCCCTTCTGTAGTCTTCTTGAAGCTGCAGTTTTAAAATTGACTCACACAATTATACACCTAACCATTTCCCTTTGAACATTCATTGGTCAGTTTCTTTGAGTCAAAGAGCACCTACATGATTCATAAACAAGGCTTTCCACCACTGCCTTTTAAGTGAGTGCTATGATAACCTGAATCATGAATTAATGATGTTTTGCAATGCACTTTAGTGTCAGAACTTTGGGAGTCTTACTTTAGCTGCCGCTGTGTCAATTAAATATTTTTTTCCCTTTTCTGATAAATCTTTAAAGAGTGAGTCAACATGTTCTTTATCTAAGAGTGGTCAGACCAGATAAAAAACTGGCTCAAAAGTTCCATTAACAATTTATGTTCCCTTTTTTATATCTTCTTCCAGAATAACTTGTTGATCCTATATATATAGCCAAGAATGACTGTGTTAATTGCCAAGGATTTTTATTTATCTGGAATTTAATGTGCTCTTCTAAAATGATATCTAAAGATGATGAAAGCTCACAGGATTGTTAGAGCTTTTTAGACATTTCAAAGCTCGTATGAGAGCTATAGGAGTAGTGATATGTAGTTTGTAGGATTAAATGAGATAATAATATACATTTGTAAATTTCTAGCACATTGTCTGAACCATAAAACCATGGTAAATGCTAAGCAAATAGCCATTATCATCATCATCATGATCCCATGCCTTCTAATAATACCAAAACAACATTTTATTTCTTCACGTAGGTCTTTACTGGGATCTTTGCAGCTGAAATGGTTTTAAAACTAATTGCCATGGATCCATATGAGTATTTCCAAGTAGGCTGGAATATTTTTGACAGCCTTATTGTGACTTTAAGCTTAGTAGAGCTTTTTCTAGCAAATGTGGAAGGATTGTCAGTTCTGCGATCATTCAGACTGGTAAATATAAACCAATCATACCATTATAGTCTATATATAAGGAGGCATTTCTTCAGCTTTGCATTTTTATTATTTAAAGTTTTGGGGGTTTTGAGTTAAAAAATAAGGTAAGTTATTTATATCTTGAAAAGTAAAGTTCGTTCATTAACAAATGTGCTTAAAGAGCGCAAAATAGCATGCATATTTTAGATTTAGGATCTTGGTGAAGACATGTTCAGTTCTAATTTGAAGTGTATGCCAATATGATAGAAATGGTTAAAAAATATTTCTTTTTCAAATAAGGTAACAATTTATTTTACAGTAAGAAGCTTATGGTTAACAGACTATCAACCATTATAATATCATAATTTTATGGGTTTGATAACTAAAGATCAAATCATTGTACCCTAAACAATTGTTGTCTGACATCAAAAGCATTTTTAAAAGAATTTTAAAAACTTTTAAAGGCATTTTTCTCTAACATATTGGGCTTTATCTACTATCAAAATGGAAACTTTTATAATAAAAGTATAATCATATAGAATTAAGGTTAAATTGTTAATTCTAAAAGAGATAATATTTAAAGCCATAAGAGGCTTCTATAGCAATCCTGAATAAAATTATGCACTCCCTTCCAAAAATATATCTGGTAATTATGTTGTAGGAAGTATAATAAAATGATGGGAATATTGAATATAGATGAAAGTGAAAAATAGGAATAATTGAATTTAGGTATGTAATAATAAAATTATAGGACTTAAAGTCTGCTTTAAATTTAGAACAAAACTCAAGATTGGAAACACTGAAAACTTCTTCATAATAATTAATATTGCTTTGCATCTATTTTTAGCTCCGAGTTTTCAAATTGGCAAAATCCTGGCCAACACTGAATATGCTGATAAAGATCATTGGCAACTCAGTGGGGGCTCTGGGCAACCTCACCTTGGTGCTGGCCATCATCGTCTTCATTTTTGCTGTGGTCGGCATGCAGCTCTTTGGAAAGAGCTACAAAGAATGTGTCTGCAAGATCAATGAAGACTGTACACTCCCTCGCTGGCACATGCATGACTTCTTCCACTCCTTCCTGATCGTGTTCCGCGTGCTGTGTGGAGAATGGATAGAAACCATGTGGGACTGTATGGAGGTTGCTGGTCAAGCCATGTGCCTCATTGTTTTCATGATGGTCATGGTCATCGGAAACCTAGTGGTATGTAACAAAATGTTCAAACATTTGAACTTCTTTATGGGAAATTGTTATATGATTATATGATCAGTTATTTTTTTAATTTTAAGTTTATTGGGATCTAGAACTATTTATTATAATAGAATATTAATAATTTTAATAAAAGGAATAACAGAGAAGAAAACAAAATATTATCTTAATTTTCCTCCCCAGATAACCCATGCTTACACATTTCAAAATAACCCCCTATACATTTTAAGGTAAAACTTCCTACTTTAGTTTGTTATTTTGATAATGTCATGTAAATTAAATCTGTGGTTTTCATGTCTCTTAAAAGTCTATTTAAATATGAAGCTGTACTAGTCACTAGTATATGATTAAGTTGACAATAATAAAAATGAAGGCATAATGGAACAAGGCAAATGCTAGGGCTAGTCCACTGCCTTACACTCTTAGATAAGACTAGAATGTTAAGCAAGGACCAGCAAACTAGGCCTGCTTCCTGTTTTTGTGTGGGCCTGCAAACTAAGGATATCTTTTACATATTTAACTGGTTAAAAAAAACACAAAAACAATAGGAGAATTATATTTTTAACCACATAAAATTTAAATGAAATTCAAATTTCAGTGTTCATAAATAGAGTTATATTGGAATACAGAGATGCTTATTCATTTTCCTGCTATCTATGGTAGCTTTCACACTGTAATGGCAGAGCTCAATTGCAATAGAAACCTTATGCCCTATGAAACCTAAATTATTTATTATCTCCCTTTACAGAAAAAGTTTGCTAATCATTGGTCTTTAACATTTCTTTCACATAGCAATCTCCCTGCTTTGCCATTAGTATTTCCTTGGCTTGTATTCCTTCCTTCTTTCTTACTTCCTTAACTGTGTTAATGAAAATGTTCAAGCTTATAAGAAAGAGAAAATTGGGATAAGATGCTCTTCCATGACCACTCACCTCAATTTTCAAAGCTGCCACGTTGGATTGGCTCATTTGGTCAACTTGGCATCAGCCCCTTCATCAGGTACTCTAGAAGGGTGGGGTATGGTAACAGCCATATGGGAAGCATCTTCATTCCTACTGACTTGAAAAGAAGTTGTGGAAATTTCTTTGGTCCTTGTAGTCCCCAGATCAAAAGTAATTCAGAGCCTTGGATAGAAATCCAAGTTCTTCAAAACCCATAGTAAATGGCACTGTGCCAGCAGTATACAGAGTAAATTAAGCAATGTAAATACTAGACCCTTACTGCATAAAAACATGCACATCATGAGTTACTACTCTGTAATTCTTTATCATACTCAAGTTGCAGCAATAAATAAATCTCCTCTTTTCATATAGGCTTATAAATCCCTTCAAATATGGAGAGACATATACATTCTTATTGTTTTTTTTAGCACTTTTTCCTTTTTTCTTTTTTTTTTCTTTTTTCTTTTTAAAGACGCTTTAGATTATATAAATGTTACATAAAAAAATATAGGGGATTCAGGGAGCAAATGTAGCTCAGTGGTTGAGCACCTGCTTCCCATGTACAAGGTCCCACATACCACACCCCCTCCTCCTCCCACACATCTTTCATTAGTGTGGTACATTTGTTACAATTGATGAACACATATTGAAGCATTGCTACTACCCATGGTCTATAGTTTACATTATAGTTTACACTTTGTGCCAAACAATTTTATAAGTTTTGACAAAATGTATAATGGCCTGTATCCATCATTGCATTGTCATGCAGGACAATTCCAGTGTCCCCAAATGCCCCATGTTACACCTATTCTTCCCTCTCCCTCCTCTCATAACCTCTGGTGGCCACTGCCTTTGTATCAGTGGTACAAGTTCTGTCATTGCTAGAATAATAATAAGCTTACTTTAGTCCATAGTTGCATTCCCCCCTTATGTTTGCTCATTCCTCAATCTTGAGGATTTGTGGATGGTGATGCGCACTCTTTCTGATTGAGAAGGGTCTTAGATTCCATGAGGCAGATGTATGGAACTGTCTTGCTTGTAGTTGTAGATACTCTCTGGTTTTTGGGATGGGGCATTGTCCATCATTATCCTTTTGTTAGTTGTCCTGGGTGAGTCCAATGAAATGGAGAGTAGGTGTTGCAACTCTGCTGATATTCAGGGCTCAACCAGCATATGAACAGAATGAAGATTTAAGTTTCTGTGACATATATTTAATGAGTATAGTGCTAATTATGGTTCATATAAAAGGGGCAGAGGAGCCATGTGTAGGAAAATTATAAACTTTGTTACAGTGGGGAGCCTGTATTCCAAAGAAAGGCCCACTGACAGGGTGCCAAATTCCTGAATTTGTCTGCCCTGCCTATAGCGTCTAGATGTCTCTAGAGCCCTCAGGAGCCCTGCTGTTTAAGGTACTGTTTACCATGGCAGTCAATGAGATCCTGCTGAGATGTGCATAAGCGTAACCTCTGGAATGACCTCCCAACTCACTCTGAAATCTCTTAGCCATAAAAACTCATTTGTATTTAATATTTTCCTCTTTTGGTCCAGGTCTTTTTCCAAATGCATCGCTAGTCAGTGCTTGGTAATAATCCCTTGGGGCCAGGGAGGCTTATCCCTGGGAGTCATGTCCCTGGGGAAGGTTTTATATGCTGAGTTGGGCTTAGAGAGAGGCCACATTTATGCAACAAGGAGGCTTTCAGGAGGTAACTCTTAGGCAATATATTATACTAGGCAAAGTTTCAATTTCACAAGAACAAGGTCCATAAGTACAAGCATCAATATCAAGGGCCTGGCATATTGGTCTTTCCTCCTTCACTACGCACTACCCATGTACTTGTGAGATTCTTGCCACTAATTAGAGAATGCAGCAGGACTTCCTAGGATGGGAATTCAATATTCCTTTGGTTATTGTGTGGGTCTCCATGTACCATGCACATTCTCTGTTTGATTCTTCTTTGAGTTTCAGTTTTATATTCATAAGCCCCTATTGTGGTATTTGTTTGTATATTTTTTCATACAAAATTTCTTACATATAATATTGAAATGTAGCTCTTTATAAGGTTTAGGATGTCAAAACCCACTACACCAAAGCCAGCGATCTCAAGGAATTTAAATAGTTATTGTTTTCAACCGTATGAAAAACAAAAGTGAGTCTCTAGACTCTCATTAAATAATTCATTTAATATTTTTACTATCTTCTGTGTGCAAGGAAATGTATTTAGTTATTATGGGATGATGAAAAAAGTAGTTATAACATAATCCCTGTCTTCAAGACACTTACAGTCTATTAGGACAGAGAAAGGAGTTAACAAAAATTATTAGACAAGGAAGAAGTGGTAAGGGCTAGCAGTGAGATAAAAATAAAATGCTCTTGATATTCAAAAGAGAGAATAAGTTCTAGAATGTGACTCAAGGGAGACTTTTGAAGTGGGTCTTCGAAGAGTACATAATAAATATTTGAACACAAACAGTGGTGTGACAGTACTGTTTTCTTTGAAAGACAATATGGATTTATGGGTAAAAGTAGATGGGCTAAACTGGTGAGTGTTTAATCCATATAGAAGTGGTGATGACTGACTCATATTGGGCATTCATTAATTGTTAGTGTTAATGAAAGACTCATACTTTACACAGTTCATAACTAACTCTGAAATAATGAGGGCACTACCAATAATATAGAATTAGAATCTGAAAAGAAAGAAACATAAATTTATGTTTCTGAGCTAGCCCTTTGCATATTAGAGTTATTTATATGCTAAATAGACCTTTTTTTTTTTTCTCATTAATTCTTTAGGTCATTTTCCTACAGATTGAGTTAAATGATTAATAACCATAAGTTTTAGAGAGTAATTTAGGAAAATAGAAGGTTTTAGTCTGATCAAGTCTTTACCAGGGAACCTCAGAGAGGAAAAATAGAAATGATTTTGCTTACAGCCAGGGTTTTGCTTCAAGGATCAAAGGTGTCCTGAACTCTTTTGTAACCTCTTTCATGGCCAAAATGATTGACAACGAAGCCACCCAATCCTATGCCATTACTTCATTTGAATCAGGTTCAATGGGCAAGTCCTTTTCTGTGATTTAAAAGCCACGTTAAGTAGCAAGTTGGCACAATTCTTGGAGAGAACAATGCATTACAGGAACTCTGCAGTGTTCCATTTGTTGCAACAAGTGACATTTATATTCTGGGAAAAGTGAACAAAGATCTTTTTCTGAGTGGCCTCAGCATGATGGATAAGAGATATAATTTGCTTGTTCTACTTGTTTCTCAGAGGTAATGCATAATAATTGTAGGAAAAGTTTAGGAGGGCTTTTTAGACCTGACAAAGGGATTTTGACCGAGGCACTCCTGCTATGGAAATGAACTTCAAAATGAAAAAATGATGATGTTGAGAGATCCATCTCTCTGCTCCCCCACAGAGATCCGTCATAGATCTGGCTGGCCCTCTTTTCCCCACAGTTCACAGGAGTTAATATATAGGGAGAGTGCTGGGGAGTCTACCATCTCCCATATCTCTCTCACACATTCTTATCTATGTTTGAAGAAGTACATACTTTCATTGCTGGCTTGGATTTGGGCTTATATATATGTTTGAAAAACGTGCTTATTTTCTTTTTATATTTTCTGTCTTCCTCTTTCTCACACCCCATCCTCACCCTGATATAGGTCCTGAACCTATTTCTGGCTTTATTATTAAGCTCATTTAGTTCTGACAATCTCACAGCCATTGAGGAGGACACTGACGCAAACAACCTCCAGATTGCAGTTGCCAGAATTAAGAAGGGAATAAATTATGTAAAACAGACCTTATATGAATTAATTCTAAAAGCATTTTCCAAAAAGCCAAAGATTTCCAGGGAAATAAGACGAGCAGAAGATCTAAATAATAAGAAAGAAAACTTTATCTCTAACCGTACACTTGCTGAAATGAAAAAAGATCATAGTTTCCACAAAGAAAAAGATAAAATCAGCGGTTTTGGAAGCAGCATGGACAAATACATGATGGATGAAAGTGATTGTCAATCATTTATTCATAATCCCAGCCTCACAGTGACGGTGCCAATTGCACCTGGGGAATCTGATTTGGAAAATATTAATACTGAGGACCTTAGCAGTGACTCAGATAGTGAATACAGCAAAGAGGTAAGATTGTTTTATATACATTGTGCTTCATATTATTAATTAGTATGAAATGAATCCAAATTTTAAGGTTTTTTGTTGTTATAAGTTCTTTCTAATATTGCATACTTATGGATAGTTAATTTTGTTTGTTTTTTATTGTGTGGGTTTATAATACATATCTCTGAATGTTGGGTTGGCAAAGTTTTACTTACTGGTTCTTTAGAATTGATTTAATCTTATCTAGTATATTCAAAGCACTGGGTTGTCTTTGTGTCTTTCCTTTCTTCATACCATATTCGTTATCAGTTGCAAAGTTATATACAGATGTGTCCACAGCATCTGTTGAATCTTCCTGTTGTCTTCATCATCTTTACTGAGCACTCTGCTTCTTATCCAAACCATTTCAAGTGGAGTCCTAATCTGCTCCTCTGCTTCCATTTTCCATCTACTAATCCACTCATTTGTTTAATTTCCCATAGATTCAATCCTAATCCCGTGATTCCCCTGTTATGATGTATCTGTGGTCCCCAGAGTTTCCTGAATTACAGACTATACATAAAGCGATCACACTATGGCCCCAGCTAGCTTGGAGCAGCTTTGTCTCCCAGTTCTCCCTTGTACGTCCTACTCCTGTACCCAACTGATTTCCTTCTGGGATACAAACACTCTCTACTTGAATGACTTTGCTTGGGAGTTCCTTCTCCAGTCAAAATTCTATAAACGTCCTTTAAGACATAGCATTCAGCTTCCTCATCTGTAAAATTATTAGTATATAAATCATAGAGTTGGGTGAAGATTGAATGAATTAACATATGTAAAATGCTTCAAACAGGTCTCAAAGTGATCAAAAGTGTTAGCTATTACATATTTCCTAACTTCTCCCCTAATAGATGTGATCTCTCCTCATTCTGAACTCCACATAATTTTATTTTTTTCTTGATTTATTATTTAGCCTTGTATTTTAATTTTTTGTGAAATTATTGTATACATCAAATTATACTGTAAACTCATAGAAAACTGGAATTTTTTTAAAAAAACTTGTATCCTTCCTTCCCTCTGTTACCTGTTGGCATGTATTATAAGCGACTCCGACTCAAACTATTTTTATCAATATGAGATATAATAACCATAAGTGAGTTTTATGACAAATTTATATTTATGCAGCTCTTTAAAGTTTCAAGATAACATTTCAAAATAATTTTCCATTCTTGAGGCCGCATGTTTGAAAGTATTTGATGGGGGTCTTTCAAATACCTCCTATCTACTAATCTCTATATTAAGACTTGCCCTCATGAATTTATAGTGGATTTTGGAATAATGATTAGTACAAATGTTAGTCCCAAACAACACAGGTAAGTATTATTGAGTGAAATGAAACAGAATAATCAGGACCAACATGCAGTCACATACATATAAAATATGTAGTATTCTATATGTTATATAATATATAAATAATATCAAATTATACATATAATGTATATATTATTATTTATTTATATAGAGAATATTAGAACTGCTATAGAGTTCAAAAGAAAGCAAAAATATTGTAGACCAATGCAATGATTCAGTCAGCTGGAACAGAAGGGAATGAAAGCATGGGTGGGTGGGATTTGAATACATGGGGAGTAGCATCAAGCCATTCCAAGCAAAGCCTCATTATTCAACATAAAGAGAACATTAATCTCTTCAGCAACATTTTAAAATTAAAATAGTTTAATTTTTAAATATTTTTTAAAATTATGATCTTAAATTAACATGTGTGGTCTCTTCCAGGTTCTAACACCCAATCTTTTCATTCTTGAATGAAATGATGGTGTGTAGCCCTTTTCCTCTTGTTAGTTTACTCTTTCATAGTAAAATTTTCTGGTGCTGGTTCTTTGTTAGAAATGTTTTCAGTGAAATCTATGCCATTGAATATACTCAGCCATTTGCATTAAATTTTGTTTCTGTATTATTATTTTTTTACTACAATTACTTGTATAATCTCAATATTCCCTTTCTAAGGTGATTTACCACTTTAAATCCCAAATAACACAAGTAAATATTGTTGAGTGAAATGAAAATATTTTACTCTGGTCACCTCTTTAATGTGTCCAACTCTCTCCAGGAAAAATTAACAATCGCACCTTCCTTTTAAACTCTTTCTGTACCCTGCAAACATTTTTTTTTAGAGACTAGAGCAACTAGATCGTAAGCTCCCTAAGAGAGGAGAAAAATTTTATATTTTCATATGACCAGTGCTTAACACAGTGCCAGGTGCATAGGAAAACCGTAATACTTACTTAACGAGTGAATAAATGATTAAATAAATTATGAATATGTGTCTTAAAGTAGGCCAAGAAATTCTTTTCAAGATTACAAAGGAATAAAATACTTTGTATATTTTTAAAAACTTTATGTAGAAGATGTAAAACCCCTGAAATTCAAAAAATATGATTGTTTCAGCTTGATGGTAGAAAATTAGATTCTGCATACCCCTTGGGAGGAGCAGAATTCTGGCTTTAGTTTCTTGTGGGAAGGGAAATTATGCGTTACCTATTTTTCTGCTAACGAGTTTAGAGCTGTAAAACTCCCATTGCCTAATAGACGTAATAAGCCTGTGATTCCAGGTGTTGAGGCATTTCAGTAGCTGGAAAAAGTCTCCCAAAGATTTATGAAGTTATTTCTTGACCTTTGTAGGAACAGTTGGAGGAATTGTTTCTTACCTGGTTGCTTTCCTTTGTTAGGTGGTTCAGAGCTTATGGCTGACCTTGCATGGTTCTCTTTAGCTGTTAACAAAAGCCTCATTCTTAGTGTGTTAAATTATTACATTTGAAAGGAAACATTGCAGGTTTTCCATTTATTACTTCATTTTCTGAGAAAGCAGGTTCAGAAAGAGGAAGTGACTGTTCACAGTTTTAAAGCAGGTTAAGGCACCCATGACAAGACTCCCAGTCTCAGTCCTCTCTCTATGTCACTTTCCCTGCCATTGTCCATTTGAGGGACAAAACACACATTCTTATTGGATATCCAGTTTGTCTCTCCTGGGGTACAGAGCCATGCTTCTGACAAGTTTACATGCGCTGTGGCATCCAGAAGATGTTGTGATGTCATGGTGGCCAGCTGTCTTTTTTAATTACTTAGTGACTTAGTCTGTAAAGTATTTGTTAACTGAAATAGATTCTTTGAGCCATTCATAAAGTTACCCTGACACCTATGCCATGAACCTTTCCTAAACAGCACACAATTTAGTGATTAACCATTCGATGTTAACATTCTAATATTCTTGATTTTCATTAGTTTCTTTCATGTGACATGGTCACATCTGCATGAGAAAAGTGTACATTTTTTTTCTATTCCATTTCTGAGGTCTACACAGTGTAATGTACATGACATTGGGGCTACCTCATAGGTTGTTACAAAAAATACACAAGTTAATCTCCCTCACTCATTTAGCATAATGTTTGAGTTGGTAAGCACTCAAAAATATTAGCCACTACTTTTATAATTCATCATCATTATTATCATCTAAGTGTTTGGGTTCTTAATGACACTGACATAAAATTATGGACTTTGAGAGTTTGCTTTTCTGTTAAGAAATTTCCCATAGCATATCTCAAAGTGTGTTACCTTGACTACTTTCAAGTATATTTGACTATATACTAGAACTGAGAAATTATGAAGGTTTAACCTGTATAAGAAGTCTGTTATATAGCTTAGAGGTAATTAAACTGTGGCCAACTGTGAAGACCTTTTGTTCTAGGGTCTCTCTAGCTGCTTGAGATTAAAATGTTCTTAGTATAACTTTTGTTTTTGTTTTTTCCAATTTGCACCACTAAGAAAATGCAGAGTCTCTATCTAAGGTGTCTCTATTATCCTTCCAAGCTAACCTCCCCTGCTGTAATTCCTGTAACCTTCAGCTTCTACTGTCCATTCAAATTGGATTCCCAGATTCTTGAACTGCATAGCTTCCCTCCTTTGTAACTTTCTTCTTTGTCCACATCTGAGATCCTTTGAAATAGTGATTGCTACTTTTCTGATGAGCCGAAGAGACCAGTCTTGATTACCCAACAGAACATAGATTACATAGGTCTTAACCACTAGCTTGGGGTATAGTTAAGAATACAGACTCTGGAGGCAGAAAACCTGGCTAGAAAACCTGGCCAGAAAACCTGGCCCTTACTAACTCTATGACCTTAGGCAGTTTAAAAAACCCCTTGGTTTTTTGGTTTCCTTATATATATAATAGACTTGTAATAAAGAATAAATGATTTAAGTAAATATTTAGACAAGTGCTTATTGAAAAATAAGTGCTCAACTCATTATTATTATTATGGGTATGGAATTGAGTAATCAGGGACACTCCACAAATAGCTATTTGCTACAGGTTAAATTTATGAGAGATAGCATGATGTAAATCAGTGGTTCGCAAGTTTAGTGTGTGAATGACACACATGGAGAGCTCATTACAAATGCCTGTTTTGGGCCATATCCTCTGAACCATCTCTGCCTAAGTCTGGATGCAAGCCCAGAATCCCTATTGATAGTGTACTCTGTGGTCCCTATGAGAAGTGGAAATGGCATGAAAGATGAACCTAACTTCACCCCAGGCTTGGTTTGATCCAAGTTTCTGATAGGCCATTTTCTTTATCCAGCAGATGAGGTTATATTTTCTCTGTTGCCTGGATAGTAACCCACATTTTGAACAGAGGGAAGAAGCATCCCTGACCTTTGAAGAATCTTCCCCTCCACCCACCCCACTCCTAAAAAACTCTCTTTTACGGTCTAGCATCCTATTTTTGCAATATATTTCATTGAGAATTTGCAGTCCTCTTCTAGTCTCAGCTGTCAGGCAGGCAGGTTTCCTTTTCCTGGTAGACAGTATGTATATATAAAGACAAAATATTTTATAATAAAACATCTTACCTGAAAATGACCAAAGAGGGAGTTCAAATAAAATATTTAGTAAAATATTTTAAATGGTTCTGAGCAAACAATTGGCAATTAGAATAACAGCATTTCTCCAGAGGTACAGTCTGTGTCTCAGAATTAAGATAGACATGCTGTCATCTCAAGTGTAACCATGAGAATAACTCCTGCCACTGCTTCTCCGAATGCAGGGACTGAACTGTTAGCTCTTCTCAGGACTGCCTCACTTGAGGCCCAGTGCAGTCCTCTAAGCACACAGCAAACATTAACAATGCACTACACAGGTTAGTAATGAAGCACTTTCTCAGTATGTGCTTCAAATGAAGCATGAAATACACCCATTCATTCAATAACTATTTTTAAGACCTAGTCTAGGCTCTGTACTAAGAATGGCTTAGGAAAAAAATCCTGGTTTTATCCAACTGCAGTAATTTAATATGACCATCATCTGGCTCAAATAAATTCTTAGAAGTGTAATTATTTTAAATATGCCACTTTTAAAAATTGAAAACACTATAAAAATAAATTTAAAATGAATTTTAAAATGTAGAGAGCTATTTATAGAGGCTTAAAGACACTTCCCCTTTGGTTTCAGTCATTACAGGTTGCTCCTTCTCTACTTTAAAGATGAAAAAAATAGTCATTTTAAAGTTCAGAGGAAAACATTAAATTTATTTCTCAATAATGTAACAATCTTATATGATTTTTTTTTTTTTTTTTGACATACCAGGGGCCAGGGATTGAACCTGGGGCCTCATATGTGGGAAGCCGGCACTCATCCACTGAGCCACCTCAGCTTCCCTGAGTTGGTTTTCTTGTTTGTTTTGCTTGCTGTTTTGTTTTTGTTTTTTCAGGAGGCATGGGAATCCGAACCCGGGACCTCTCATGTCAAAGGTGGGTGCTCAACTGCTTGAGCCACATCTGCGCCCCCTTAAAGTAGCGTATAGCTTAAAGTTTACAGAGTAGCTCTTAATCTAATTCCTTAATTCTTCATTACTGCACTTTTTGAAAAAGGTACCTATTTATCAAGATAGGCTAAAGCAAATATGCTTATATTGTGTACTCAGTAGAGAGGGAAACTAGCCATATAGTGAATGACTTGGTGTACCAAACTAAAAGATTCAAATATGGTTCTTTTTAATTAACAGCTAAGAAATATAAGAGTCTTGTTTTGTTATACCTTTTTTTTTTTTTAAGCAAACTTGTGCTTTGAATTAAAATTTTGTTGGCAGAGTAATGTAGCCAACAGGAGAGAAAACAGAGAGGATGAGAAGCTATTACAAGTACAAGAGACAGTTGACGAGGACTCAAGCTAAGAGAGTGATGAGAGGGATGTTCAACTCTTAGACACTTGCAAGTTAAAAAATAAGGATTCAAGGTCTGAATATATGAGTTGTTTCAAAGGGTTTTGGCTTAGAAGACTGGCTGGGTAGTGATGTTATTAAAATGTACCGGGGTGGGGGGGAATAATTTAAGGGTAGGGGCAATACAAAGTTTAATTTGGGGCCATCTTAATTGTGAGCAACTTGCAGGATAACCAAGTGAAGCTGTACAGAAGTGGGTATTTGAAAGTGTAGGGTAAAAGGAAAGAAGAAAAATCAGAGTTATAAACAGGTTGTAACTGTATATGCTAATTTAGGTTAATCATGGGATTACACAGGATGCCAAGCTGATGTCAGTTTTCCTGAGAAACTACCTCTGATACAGAAATCTGTGTGAAGGGGGTTTACTGGGGAGTGCTGTCAGCCATAAACCTAACACATAAAAAGTGAGGGAAGCAACATGATTGGGTAGAGGGAGATGCTGAACTGCTACGCAATTACAATAGAGGCCTCAGCTCATCCTACAGCCATCTCATGTACTTGAATAACCCTTTAGTGCAACAGTGATTTGAAACCAGTGGCTGGGCCGTTGTACCCTACACCAGTCAGCATTGGATACAGAATATCCCTTCACCCTTCCAGAGGAAGGGTTGTAAACTGGGGTGAGGAAGCTCCCTTCTGCATGACAATTCCCAGAGAGGGATCAGCTATGAGACTTCAACAGCCAATAATCATGATGAATGGCTTACCTGAAGGTAGGAATTAGCTTGCTACAGCATCTACTACCATAGACAGTAAGAGGACAGTTGACCAACTCCAATATTTGAGAGTGGGCAGAAAAGAAAGAACCAAAGAGACTAAGGGGAAAATGTATGCATTAGCCACCTTCACATACGTTATATATTTTCCTCTTTACAATTACCCTGGAAAGTAGATATTATTAATATATATTTACAGAAGACTGAAACTCTAAATGCATAGGAAAAAAATGCTGGTTAGTGAGTAATGTGGCTGGTGGTCTTTTTAAATTTGAACTCCAAGCTCTAACCACCATACTACTTGCCATAGAAAGGTGAGAGAGTGGGGAGGAATATAATCATTTTCTGTTATACCCCTGTCATGTTGCAATTCAGGATCAGATTTTCTGCTATAATAGTATTGTGCATTTGCTGATTCATATTCAGCTCATAATCCTCCTTAATGCTCACTTATTAGGTTAATTCTTAATGTTTATATTTGGAATATTTAAATTTGTTCCCCAAGCTATCCTTTTCCCTTCTTTATTGAATATTTTTTTAGTCTAGACTTATAATTCTTTCTCAAGGCTAAAGAACTCTTCCCTTTCTAGTCATTCAATATTATCTGTATATTTTATATATTATAGGGGGTGTATGTACATGTGTGCAAGTATATATATATATGTATAAAATTTAATAAAGTATTATAGTAATATGCCTCTATTCTTTCATGCAAATTATTAATATATATATGTTAAACCCCTCTGGACCAAATCTAGGGCCTTCCGCTTCCTCCCTGGTACATGCTTCCCTCTGGTGACAACCTGGCTGAGGTAACTCTTGGGGTCTTCGTAATACTCAGGCTTATCCAGCTCTCTCTGGCTTGGCAGGGAGACTGACTTGTGACTCAGAAACATACTATCGTCTAGATTAATGACTTTAAAGCTTCTGATTTTTCTACCTTACCTATCATGTTGTCATAGAAAAACATTAGATTTATTGGGTATCATTTCTTTTGCACAATATCATTTTGTTTTCCTTCAAGCCTTGTGTTCCCTCAGGGAAATGTGCTAATTAGCTTTGATGTGTTATATTATCTTTAATATTAAAGCTATATTAACAGTACACCTACTGTTACATATTTATCAGAATAAATCTATTTTACTTAATGGCATGTGAAGAATTTCCATATATGCAACTGTTTAGTATTATTTTGACACTTTTGCCCACATTTAAGTTAGGATTCTGTTTAGCTGCATACAATAAAAATCCAAACAAACTGACATAACTACATAGGGTGTTCTGTTTTTTACATTAAAAGATTTTCAGAGATAGGAAGTCAACAATGGCATCCCTGATCTAGGCTCCATCTCTTTTACCACTCTGCCAGTCTTAGCATGTGTTTCTTCTTGTTTCTTAATATTTATGGGCAGAGATGGCCAGACAGAGGACTCCAACATACACTTATCCCCAAATATACTCAGGTCCATCCACCAGTTTTAACATTTTGTTGCTTTTGCCATATCATTCTATCTACACATCTATTAATCAATCCATCTTGCTAGCTATCCATCCGTCTATCAATCAAATTTCTGCACATTTGAGTGTAGGTTATACACATCATGCTTGTTGAACACTTCATACTGCCATGTACATTTCCTAAGAACAAAGATACTTATGTAATCACCTTAAGTGCAGTTATCGAATTCAAGATATTTAACATTGATATAAAGCTTACCGTAACGTTACAATTTTTTCAAATGTCCCAGTAATGTCCCATGGAGCTTGTCCTTCTCCCTTATTAGATCCTGTTCAGGATCACATATTCCATATGTTTGTCATTGTCTCATTGTCTCTGCACTTACTCTTGCTTTTTTTTTTTTTTAATTGTAGTACTTATACTGCATATACACAGTATAAACTTTCCCATCTCAACCATTCCTAAGAATACCATTCAGTGTGATTAATCACATTCGTAATTTTGTGGTCCCCTCACCACCTTCCATCATTAAAACTTTCCCATCTCCTCAAATGGAAACCCTATACCCATTATGCATTGCATTGTCTTCCCGTTCTCCCTGACCCTGGCATCATGTACTCTACTTTCTGTCTACAAGCTTGCATATTCTATGGTGTCTTCTTTGTAGTTACCATGGGCTTAAATTTACCATCCTAAATCTATAATCATCCTGTTTTCTTTGATAGCAACTTAATTTCAATAATATACACAAACTATATTCCTATATCCTTCCATCCTCACATCTTTATTTAGTTCTTGTCACTAATTATATGTTTAGACATTAAGTCTAAACATATAGATTTTATGCATATGCCTTTTAGATCCTATAGGTAGTAAAAAGTAAAGTTACAAACCAAAAACACAGTAGTTCTAGCATTTATATTTACCTGTGTCATAATCCTTACCAGAGATCTTTATTTCTTCATGTGGCTACAATCTATTGTCTGCTGTCCTTTCCTTTCAATATGTAGAGCACCTTTTAACATCTCTTATAAAACTGTTCAAATGGTGACAAACTTCCTCAACTTTCATTTATCTGGGAATGTCTTAATCTCACTCTCATTTTTGAAAGACAGTTCTGCTGGACATAGAATTTTTGCTTGGCAATTTTTTTTTCCTTTTAGCAATTTAAATACGTCATTCCACTGCCTTCTTGCCTCCATGGTTTCCAGTTAGAAATAGGCACTTAATCTTATTAAATATTCCTTGTATGTGACATGTTGCTTCTCCATTGTGGCTTTCAAAATACTTTTTATCTCTGGAATTAGACAGTTTGATTATGACATGGTGTGGTGTGTCTGTTTGGCTCTTCCCCTATCTCTCTTCCTTCTTCATCTGCACTCACACACTGCTTATATTGGTGTACTTGGTGGTGTCCCATAGGTTCCTGAGGCTCTGTTGGATGATTTCAATTTTCTCACCTTCAAGTTCACTGATTCATTCTTCTTCCAGTCTGCTGTGGAACCCCCTAGGGAATTTTCAATTTCTGTTATTGTGGTCTTCAGCTTTGTTTGGTTAATTTTCATAATTTCCAGCTCTCTATTGATATTCTCTTTGGGTATCTTTCATTTTCCTGATTTCCTTTAGTTCTTTGTCCATGTTTTCCTTTAGCATTTTGAGCATATTTAGCGCCATGTTTTTTAAGTCTTGCCTAGTATGACCCAGGTCTAGTCCTCCTCACTGATGGTTTCTAAGCTTTAATTTTCTCCTTTGCCTGGGCCATCACTTCCTGTTTCCTTGTATATTGTATTAGTTTCCTGGCTGCTAAAACAAATACCATACATTGGGTTGGCTGAAACAACAGGAATTTATTAGTTCCTGGTTTGGGGGCTAAGAGATGTCCAAAATCAAGGCATCATCAAGGTGATACTTTCTCCCATAGACTATGGCATTCTGGGCTTGGCTCCTGACAATCCTTGATCCTTGACTTTTCTGTCACATGGCAATGCAAATGGTAACCCCTCCTGGCTTCTCCTTTCTCTGCAGGTTCCTTTGACTTCCAACTACTGACTTTTCCCTCTGGTTTTCTCTCGGAGGCCTTGTCTAAAAGGCCTCCAGTGTTAGGATTAAGGCTCATCTTTATTCAGCTGGGCCATACTTTAATTGAAATAACTTCATCAAAAGATCCTATTTACAATGGGTTCACAGCCACAGGAATGTATTAAGAACATGTTTTTATGGGGTACATAGCTCCAAGTCACCACATATGTTTTGTAATATTTTGTTGGAACCTGGATATTTTAATATTTTAGTGTTTCATCACTAAACATTTGAATTTGAACTCTGAAGCATCTGTTCATTAAGCATGTATTCAGCTAATATTATTACAGAGCTTTCCTTGAATGCTAGGAGCTAACAAAAAGGAAAAAAAAAAAAACAGGATGGAAAAAAAAATACCTTTCTCAATCTTTGCAGATTGACCTGTGTAAATATTCCCCTTCAAAGTTCACTTATACAGTGAGTTTAGAGAGTAGCTTTCGGCCAAAGCATAGGGGCCTCCTTGGTCTTTTCTGCAGATGTCTTGTCTTGGACATGTGCACAGCCATAGGAATCCTCCCATTTGCATGGATTCAAATGTCCCCATGTCCCTAGGAAACTTTTTTCCCCAATGTCCCATGCAATTCATTGTATGCCCCATAGCCAGAAATCCCTTGCCCCAGGCAGCCACTAATTGACTGCTCTCCCACAGCTTTCTGTAGCAGAGCTCTGTGAGCTGACTTCTATATGCAGGGCAAGTTCTGGCATGGTAAGCCTGTGACAGGTATCCTGGTTCAGTCCCTCAGGCCACCACCAGGCAGATTGGGCCAAACATACATGTTCCCAGTATGTGTACAGGGTTACCCTTCTCCCTCTAGAACCAGAACCTGGGACTGGGAGCACAGGCCAGCTCCATGTCAAGCCAGTGAGGGAATGGGAGAAGACCCAGCAGGTACACCAGGAGAGCTACTGTTTTTAAGATGCCTTTTTCTTGATTTGGTCCTTGCAATGTTTTTGTAATCCTTTAACTGTTTTCTGGAGCTTTGAGAAAGATATTTCTCAAAAAGCCAGTTCTTTTGGTTGTTAAAAGCTTCTTTGGGGGGCAGAACACTGCAGCTTCTCACTCTGCCATTTTGATCAAGGCATAATTTCATGTTGAATTTAAGAAAATATATGTATGCTTAATATTATACTTCTAAATTTTATTTTATAAAATTACCAAGAATAAAAGTTATTTTTATTTATTGGATTAGAATAATAGAATAATATACAAAACTAGCTATTTTATGTGGTTCAACATAATATAAAGGCAATGAGAAAATATAAGCCATGAACTTTATTTTACCTTTATGATCATTTTTAATTGGTTGCATAGATCCTAGATACCAAATGCAGTTATTTAACTCATTTCTTAGATTTAGGCCAAAGCATGTGTATGATAGAGAAAACATAAAAATTGTCTATTGCTATATGTCCAGCATTATGATAGATGTTACATTTTTCTCTCCTTAATTATATTCAACAAATATTTTTGGAACTTGAAAATATTGGGCTCTACAAATATTGAAACCCCAAAAAGCCACACCAGGCCCCATTCTAGTCAAGAAGGCTAGTGAGACACATCAATGCTCTGTCCCCCTGCAGAAACTTTGAATAACCAGCAAGAACTGCCAGAAAAATCTTTCTAGAAGCTCCATAAAAACAGTTAAAGGATTGCAATAACAGAGCAAACTCCAAGTCAAGAAAAAGGCTAATTAAAAGCAGCAAGAAGCAACCCAAGTGACCATCAACCAATGAATGGATAAATAAAATGTGGTATATACATACAATGAAATATTATTCAGCCGTGAAAAAGAATAAAGTCCTGATGTATGCCACAACATGGCTGAAACTTGAGGACATCATGCTGAGTGAAATAAGCTAGACACAAAAGTACAAATACTGTTTGATCTCACTGATTTGAAATAATTCATATAAGCAAACTCATAGTGTCAGAATCTAATATATAGGTTACCAGGGAATGGAGTTGGGATAGGGAATGGGAAGTCAAGGCTTAAAAAGTACAGGGTTCCTATTCAGAATGATGGAAATATTTTGGTAATGGATAGTGGTAATGATAAGACAACATTGTGAATGTAATTAACAGCAGTGAAATATATATCTGAATATGAGTAAAAAGGGAAATGGTAGGTTATATATATGGTAATAAAATAAAAATTAAAAAAATAAATCCATGGAGCTACACTGCACAAACAGTGAACCCTAAGTTAAACCATGGACTTTAATTAATAGAACAATTATAGATATGTTCTAATCATTAGACTGTTCCATACCAATGCAAGGTGTTAATAATAGGGTGATATATGAGACTCCTGTCTTTTCTGTATGATTGTTCTATAAATCTGCAACTTCTTTAATAAAGAAAAAGTAAAAAAGCAGAAAGGATCTCATAGTCCATGGCTGACCATTTCCCAGCCCCTCACCAGCTCAAGGCAGAGCCAACCTGTACTCCCAGTGTGGATTCCTCTTGTTCCAGAGGGAGCAGAGTAATCCTCATACATATAATAGGAGAATGTGTGTCTGGCCCAATCTGCCTGGTGGTGACCTGAGGGACGTGCTGCCCCAGAACTTGCCTTGTATGTAGAATGTGGCTCACTGAACTCTCTGTGGGAGAACAGTCAAGGGATTGCTGGCTATAGGACATACAATGCAGTGCCTGGGACCATAAGAAAATTGCTTCCCAGGTAAGAAGTACCTTTATATCTTGTAAATGGGGGAATTACGATGACCACAGGCCATGACAGGAACCGAAAGCATGTCGTGAAAGGATTAGTAAGGCCCCTGTTCTTGGCTTGAAGCTATTCTCTAAATTCATTGTATGGATAAGCCCTGAAGGAGAACACTCCCACAGGTCAATTTTCAAAGATTGGAAAGGGTGTTTTCTTTTATCCTTTTGTTTTGTTGTTGTTGTTAGCTCCTGGCATTCAAGGAAAGCTCTGTCATAACACCAGCTGTTCTTAAGTTTAAGAAACAGACATCACAGAGTCCAAATTCTAGCTATATCACACTAATATATCAAAATGTCTAACCTTCAGAAAAATATTACAAAACATACAAAGAAATAGGAGGTAATGGCTCGAGAATAGAAGATTAAGGCATTAAATATCATCAATGAGAAAGATCAAGCCTGGGCCATACCAGGCAAACACTTTTTTAAAATGTTCCTAAATATGCTCAAAATGCTTACAGTAAACATGGACAAAGAACTAAAGGAAATCAGAAAAATGATAGATGAACACAAGGAGATTATCAATAAAGAGCTGTAAATTATGAAAAGGCACCAAAAAGAGCTGAAGACTGCAGTAACAGAAATTGAAAATTCCCAAGAGGGATAGAACAGCAGACTGGAGCTGGCAGAAGAAAGAATTAGTGAACTCGAAAGTGAGAAAATTGAAATCATCCAGTCTGAGGAGCAGAAAGAAGAAAGAATGAAGAAAAGTGAACAGAGCCTCAGGAACCTGTGGGACACCATTAGGTGCACCAATATAAACATTGTGTGAATCCCAGGAAAAGAAAGAGAGAAAAGGGCAGAGGGAATATTCAAAGAAATCATGGCTGAAAACTTCCCAAATGTAATGAAAGACATGAATAGACACATCTGAGTCATTCAACAAATGCCAAGAGGATAAACCCAATAGACCCACACTACACTATGTTATAATAAGATTGCCAATGCCAAAGATAATGGGAGAATCCTGAAAGCCACAAAGAAGCAATGTGTCACATACACAGAATCTTGATAGGATTAAGTACTAGTTTCTCATCAGAAACCATAGAGGCAAGAAGGCAGTGGGAAGACATATCTAACATGCTGACAGCAAAAAATTGCCAACCATGAATTCTGTATCCAGAAAACAGTCTTTCAAAAGTGAAGGAGAAAGGAGAATTGTGGGAACATGGCCAATGGGGTAGACAGATAAAGCTTAGCTCTTACTAAAACAACTAAGAGGGTCTAGGGCTGCCTTGGCTTTGGGGTATAGCAGTCCAGGACACTGCTTCACAACTAACAGGAAAGTCAGGGACAGAGAGGAGGAAGCTGAAACAGCGAATTGTGAGTTATGGATCTTCCTGGCCACCGGGAAGGGCTCCCCTCCCCCATCCCTGAGGTTAAACTCCTGGCAAGGGTATCTGACTAAGAGGAGAACAGACTTCTTCCTCCTTGCCAGCACCTCAAGATATATATATAGTGGGGGTGGGGTGCTCTGGGCCATCTAGGAGGGTGCTAGAAAGGAAAAGAAATTGGTGAAAAATCTTGAGTTTCTTCTGCCTGTGGCTGGGAGAGGTGCTTATACCCCACCCTCAGGACAAACAGCCTAAGTGGAGCCGCCAGCTTCCTCCTCCAAAAGCAGTGTGTCCATGACCTCCCATGGGTGGAGGAGGGGTCTGAGAGGGTGGAGAGTGGTCTCTTTGTGGTTATTTTAGCCAGCCGAGCCCCCCTTGGGTGTCCAAAGGGAACCTGATGCAATAGGGATATGGGGAGGGAGATCTCCTCAGGCAGGCTGCCACGCTTAGCAGCCTAGGTAAAGAGAGAATTTACATCAGAAAAGAAGCAGAGAAAACGGAGAAATAGAGGCTGATAGGTTTCTGAAAATCCTTGCTAACCTAAGAAGGCACATTAGCTCAGTGGAAGAGCTTCAGCCTAGCATATACAAGGTCTCTTGTTCTATCCTGGCTCATCTCTGAGAAGCAATACAAGGTTATCAAGCATTCAGTGAAATTCTGTGGCAGGAAACATACTGACAGCCTCTTTGTATTAGCTTTTATTGGCTCTTTTATTTTTAAAAAAAGAAAAGAAAAAGGGTCCTTTTTTTTCCCTTTATTTTACTCACTGAAACCTGGCTTAAAACCTACAGAAGATAGGCTGCAGGGTGATTGATTGTCAAATAGCAAAAGCCTGAGAAGATCACTAAGGGTCCAAGAGAAAAGGCTATTTTTCCATGTTTATCTTGGCTTTTTTATCCTTTTTCTGCCTTCTTCCTCTTTTCTTTCCTTTTTTTTTATTTAAAAAAAAAAATGAGTAGCTGCTGTCTTGATTTCTTGTTATTGTTGTATCCCCCCCTTCCTTTGCTTCTCTGTCTGTTAGTTTTTTCTCTTTCGTTTCCCAATTTTCTCTTCCTACACTATATCTTTTCCATCCTTCATCCTTATATTTTCTGTTTTCTGTTCTTGTTCTTTCATTCCACCTCTTTGGGTTTGGTCTTCAATGTTTCTTGTACTCATTTCTCTCCCTCTTCTACTTTCTCTGTGTTTTATTTTCTCATTTTTTCACATTTTTTCCCTCTTTCCTTCTATATTAGTCAGCCAAAGGGGTGCTAATGTGAAATACCAAAAATGGATTGGTCTTTATAAAGGGTATTTATTTGGGGTAGAAGTCCACAGATAGCAGGCCATAAAGCGTTAAGTTTCCTCTCTCACCGCAGTCCATTGCCACCTGTTAGAGCAAGACAGCTGCCAATGTTTGCCAGGGTTCAGGCTTCTGGGGTTGCTCTCTTCCCGGGGCTGCATTTCTCTCCAGGATTAGCTCCTGTTTCCTCCACAAGGTCAGCTGCAGACGATCAGGCGAACGGCTCGCTTCTCTTCTCCTGGGGCCTTCTTTCCAACATCAAAACTGCTTCTCAAAAACTGCTGGGGAAAACTCACCCTCTCTGCACCATGGGGCATCAAAACTTTCTCAGAACATCGGGTAGGAACATCTACCCTCTTCAACTGCAGGGGCAAACTCACCCTCTCTGTACACATAGGTGGGGTTCCTCTCTTGGCCCAAGGAGATGTCTTAAGTCCAGATCTCTGCTTCCACGGTTTTCTTCTTAAAGCTGATTCTCCTTCAATCTCTCCTTTCCATGTCCTCTTTTGTCCAAGCTGACAGTGGTTTTGTTCATACAGCTCTCTCAAAAACTTTGTTGGTTTAGCATGCAGGAAGCAGGGATCCAAGCCATCAGACAGTAAGACTTTCCACAAGTCTTTCCTAGATAACTACATCTTCAATTCTGAGTTACGAGTTCCAAGTTTAGTAAAGCCTTCAAATAGGGCATTTTCATCTGGGAATTTGATTTCCAGAAACTTGGAAGTTCCGGAATCAGTTTCTGTTTTCTTTGTGCCCAAAAGTTCAGTCCTTAG
>JAQZBX010005953.1:0-44718 GCA_029593785.1 Cabassous unicinctus
AAAAAAAAAAAAAAAAAGACAGTTGCTTTGTGTAAAGACTATTTGCCCTTCAGTTTGGGGAAACATAGAAAATCATATTCTACATTTCTTATTTGGAGGGGTCTTTTTTTATTATACTGTAGTTGAAAATGTGACTATGTGTATTTAGTAAGATGTGATTGAATCTGTATGAGAACCAAATGCAATAGATGTGTTTGGTACACTGCCATATATTATACCCAAAGAAGGGTAACTCATATAGTTTGCTAGCTACAGGTAGAAATGGATTTTTTACATGTAAAATAATGAATTTTATTCTACTCGTGTTCCAAATTTACAGACACAAAAACCAGAGCAGACAGAACTATATTAGAAAATTTGTTATAATGCCAAGCAAACCTTGTAAAAGAAGAATTGACAATATCTTGGTGATTAATGAAATCAATTATGTTTTATAAAAGCAGGTGACATTTATTGAGCACCGACATTGGATAGCCCTTGTTCTAAGGGTTTTATGTACATTATGTAGTATTGACAGGAGCCCTAAATGGTTATTTCACAGATGGAAAAACTGAGGCACAGGATATTTACACTATTTGCCCAAGGCCATATAATTAACAGTGCCTGAATATGAATCCAATGTCTGCTGTGTCCATTAGGAAGTCATTTTAGGAATGACTCATTAGTAGGCAAAATCAAAACTTAAAAACATTGAGGCACTTTTCTTATACAGTTTTACAGTAGTGATGGTTAGCTAGCTACCAAAATATGTGCTCGCCTTTCTACCATGCAGAATTATCACTGGAGTGCTGTCCAGCCCTACTTGTGCCTAGAAGGAGCCATATGACTAGTTTTTCCTAAGGAAACACAAGTGAAGTGATATGTGCTATTTACAGACCAAAGCATTTATGGAGAGTATGCCATCTCCACACTCCCTTTCTTCTTCTACCAGTTGGATGCATAGGACTCCCAACTGTAGGGAATGGCATAGCTACAAGATAGAGGGTGCCTGATTCCCAGAATATCCATGTGCAACAAAGCTGCCCATAGACAGATGTATCAGGTTGATGGGTGAGCAAAAATTAATTGTATTAAATCATAGAATTCTAGGGATTATTTGTTAAGAAATTATCATTACTCTAATTAATATAGTTCACTATAGTACTCAATGTAATGATTCTGAGCAGGGGGAAAGGTGCGTGTGGCAGTTTGGCATTGTTTATGAATTCCAAAAATAGATATTGGATTATCTTTGTAAACTGTCTGTACCTGGGCATGATTAAATTATGATTAGGGCTTTGATTGGGCCACATCAGTAAGATGTTGTGTCCTCGCCCCCTTGGTGGGTGGAGACTCAAAGATAAAACTACACGGCAGAGCAGAGGAATGAGTTGGAGTTCTGATGTGGAGTTTTGATCCTGGAGCCCGGGAAGTAAACCAACAGAGAAGCAGATATATGAGGAAGGAGAGAAGTCTCCATTAAACACAGGCAGAGGCTTCGGGAAGACAGAGAGAGCCATTTGCCTGATAGTCTATAGCTGGCCTTGTGGAGAGAGCACAGCAGCTGAACCCAGAGAAAAATGGAGCCCCGGGAAGAGAGGAATCCACGAGGCCTGAACTCTTGGCAGACGTTGGCAGCCATCTTGCCCCAACACATGGCAATGTAATTTGGTGAGGGAAGTAACTTATGCTTTATGGCCTTGTAACTGTAAGCTTCTACCCCAAATAAATAGCCTTTATAAAAGCCAACAGATTTCTGGTATTTTGAATCAGCACCCCTTTGGCTGACTAATACAGTGGGGTATAAGAAAAAAGAGGGGAAGAGAAAAGCACAGGAATGACTAAGTTTTTGTGACAGAGCTAATACTAACTAGTAGTTAAAATATGTGCATTCTAATTCCACATCTATCACTGTCACTTTAGCTAACTTCACTGTTACTTTAGGCAACTACTCTGGGCCTTTGTTCTCTTATCTGCTAAATAAGAAATTCTACAAGATTAGCTTTATAAATACTTTCAGCTATGACATTCCGTATTTCCAGTAACACATGAAGTGACATACTCTAAGTTACCAGGTAAGCTAGTATTATCTATGAAGAAATGTGCGATGGTATAAGAAACTCAGCACTGGGAGGTACCAACAGAGATTCCAGGATTTGCCCTCCCTCTAAATGGCTACAGGTACTTTGAAAAGTTATTTGAATTCTCTAGATTTCAGCTACCTTTAGGTTTCCTTCAAGCTCTATCATTCTGAAATTCTATGAACAGACCAGTTTGTGTGTGTGTGGTTTTTTTGGGAAATGAAAAGCAATATCACCAGTGTGCCTCTCCTTAAGTAAAGCTTTCTTTATAAAGGGCTGTCAAACAAAAAGTTAAGCAAAATTCTATTGACTTATTGTATTAGTCAGGGTTCTCTGGGGAAAAAGAATGACAGAAAATATCTGTAAATATTATGAGTTTTTATAAGAATTGTCTCATACGACTGTAAGGATGCACAAGACCAAATTCTGTAGGGTAGGCTGCAAGACAGTAACTCCAATAAGGGTTGACAATGAAGGTCCTCCATGAATTTTCTAGGAGAAGCTGGCTGGCTGAAGCAGAGGTGGAAATTCTCTTTTCTGACTGCTGAAATCATCACTTCTCCATTTAAAGCTTTCAACTGATTGGATGAGACATCTCTCATTGTTGAAGGCAATCTCCTTGATTGTAGATGGAATCAGGCATAGATGCAATCAACTTACTGATGATTTAAGTCTGGGAAAAGTCCTCACAGTAACAATCAGGCCAGTGCTTACTTAACCAAATGACTGGACATCATCACCTGGCCAAGTTGACACATGAACCTAACCATCATACCTATAAATAATTTTTTAAAAACCATGGCATTTTACCAGCCTTCCCTCACTTATCATTGTAGTATAAGGAAACTCTTCCAGAATAGCAAGGCAGGGACAGCAGAAGTGCAAATTTATAGTTAGATCCTAGTCTGTAACCCAAGGTCACATTCCTCATTGATGATGTACTCCCAGTGCAATAACGCCCTGAAGACTGCTGGAGACTGAAGTGCATTGCGCTGCAGTTCCTTCTGTGTGGTAGAGTGGGAGAGATCCTTTTGCCATCACTAGTTATGGATGAGGAGATTGGAATGCTCTCAAATTAAGCTCTGAAAAGCATGAAGTAATTCAGTCCATGACTTTATAACAGCTCAGATCCTTCATACATGGTAAAGTTGAATCCATCTTTAAAATAAAAGTCACTAGGAAAGAAAAAAATGGGAAATAACAGGTCACTTTAATCTTTAGCCTATATCATTATATGTAATCTTTTGTTTTAATGTGTGTTTGAGTGGTAAATTTTCCACCTATCACCAGACACCCACCTTAGGTAATTTTTTTCCATTAAAGTAATTTGAAATTTAAATACAAAATTCCAATTTTATCTCTAGATACTTAGAAAAGAGCTTTGTTTAAATAAAATGTCAAATCATTGTCAAAAGCATAAACACAAGGAAATGTTTAGCTTCTCAGGGGTGAAAGTGGTAGCAAAATAAGTTTCTGAGACATAAAGACTTTCAGATGTTTTGCTAGTTTTTAAGGGTGTGTATTTTATAAATGAGAATCCATATTAGGATAATTGAACTAGTTATGTACACATCTTGAGAAAAGACAGCTAAATTTGATAAGGGATTTCTAAACCACACTGCAATCTTTAGAAGTTTTATTATCTGCAAAGATTATTGTGCTTGCCTCCAAGTGTTGTCTTCAGAAAAGACTTTTTTAATGACTATTAAACATGTGTGGATGAATTTGAGTGGCATTAAAAAAAATCTAGGTTGAAATTCTGTAATTATAGAATGTGTTTGTTTGTTTGTTTTTAAAAAGGATTACTTAACATTTATCAATGCTATCTTTTCTTCACTTTTTTTGTGCTATTCATAGCATTATTGCTGTTTATTTTAATGAAGGTTTTTTCTTTTACTTTCTCCTAAAGATATACATATTTGATATTTTCAATGTGATACCTTACATGTTTGCATGTGCTTGTGTATATGCTTTATGTGAGTAACCATATAATTAGGAAAAGAACTATCATATAGCTATCTGTTTTATATTTATTTATATTTTGAGAGATCTGAGTATGATCAAATCTATTGTTGGTGATGACCAAATGAGAACATCTTGTTAATAATATTGAGTGGTCTGATATAGGGTTCAAAGACATAGGGCTTGATAGACAACCCTGGGTTCAAATTCAGCTCAATTAATGAATGCTGGCATATCCTTCCATGGCTTGGTGTCCTTAAATGTAAACCAAGGGTATGTTGGAGGCTTGACCTTTAAAAAGATGCACTTTGTTCTTCCAACAATAGAGTATTATCTGTATTTCTATTTCTTCTTCTTTTACATTTTAATTTGGATTTTAATCATGTTCTTTACATGTTCTTTATTGAGTTATTCTTTACTCATTTTTTCTCTCTTCCTATCAAGGGCATCCACTGTCCAAAATGGACTCATCATTCTTTCTCTAATGGTTCAATGGGATCTATGCTAGTTTTGTCTGTTTTTATCCCAGGGTCATGACATTGCAGGGCTGGAAAACATCTGCGGTCAGGACCCTTGGACTCTTCCATCATTTCTATACCTGACCCTGACATATACATACATGTACATATATATATGTGCAGTTTGTGACTCTGACTTCTCCTCCTGTGCTCTGGCCCATTTTTTTCCTGATGATTTCTTTGTCATGCAGTTTGTTCAACATGATTCTCTGTAGTTGAATCCTGGCCCCCTAACCTGAACCAACTGATTTTACCATGGGTTTAAGTGATGACTCTGGTGGGATCAAAGAAGTAAAGAACACTCCTTTCATTCTCTTTCAAGAGCATCTCAACAGTTGTCTGTCAAATAGCACTGTCTCTTTATCAGTCAAGACTTAAACTCATTAATTATAAAATTTGTATTGTTCTTTATAGTTTATAAAACCCAAAATACCTACTATCTCTTTAATGTCCTTTACTAACACCATGATGCAGATAAGGCAAGTATTATTATTATCCTGATAGTAAACATGAAAAAGATAAAACCCAGAGAGGTTAAATGACTTTTGGAAAGTTACAAGGTAAGCAAGGTACAGAACTGAGATAGAATCCCACAATTTTTGGCAGAAACCACAATTTTTTTCTCCCACTAATTATTAATGATTCAAACTATTCATCGAGTGCCAATTGAAATGAAGGAAAACAGAGTGCCAAGAAACATTTTCTTTTTGTTTTTCTTTGGGTGAGGACGAGTGGTCAGAAATAACATATTGATAAATTGAGCATAAATTTGTGAATAGAGATTTGCCTGGAGAGAAAAAATATTGGACCCTGAAACTCTGCCGCCCATAAGTATTTTTTACTGAAATGTTTCTAGGTTGACTTGTTAACATAGCTCAAGAAACCATAGTCACTAAAAGAGAAAATTGCTTAAGTGCATAGTCCTAACACATGGTATCTAGATACAACTCAGAACATTAAGGAAATATTACTAGTTGTTAAATGAAAGAATGTATTATCTATAGGATAAAGTAAAATACAGAAAAATTAAAAAGTAAAAATACTGATATTTTTATTATTAACGTTAGAAGCAAACAAATATATTTTGGAGGTTACTGACGATTTGCTAATGACATTTCAGCTAACATATTTAAGCCTCGTTAATTTGCAATTTCCTAATCAAGAAAATTGAAATAATGGTGAAGAAACAATCCTATGAAACTATTGTGTGAAATTTTAAGTGTGTTCTTTATTTCTATATGATTAATTTACAGTTGAAAGCACTTTGCAGTCATTTCTATTGCTCTTTCCTCCACAAATTTCCTTTGACAACTTTAAGTCATATTTATTCTTAGGCACATATAAGATATTTTGTGTGTATAGTTAGAGAATTATGCATCTTCTACCAGTATCTCTCCAACGATAAACACACATTCCTATTATACCCACATCACTGAAAGACCTACAGAATCTAGAATGACTTACCTGTTTGTGCATGTGTGTGGGTGCATGTGCTACATTCTATATACTTCTATCAGGAATCTTATTTTTAAATGAATCTTTTACTCTTACCATCTAATTCCTTTCAATAGATGTATTTCTGTATTATATTTAATTAAATAAACTCAATTAAATAAATTGAAATGACATATAATCACTATATGATAGAGAGTAACTTTAGAATTGATAATGTACTGCTGAGAAAACCAAAATGTTCTCTGTCCTGTCTTCATGGGCTATTAACCTGTGCCGAGTATGGTCAATTTACTTGAAATACAAAGATGAATAAAATATGATCGGTGTCCACTCTGAGCTCTAATTCATTGAGAGCATTGTCCAGAGAAACCAGCACAACCATTTCTGCTATTCAGTTGTTGGACTGCCTTCATGCATCAAAGGGGTCTTCATGGTTTTCTTTCATTTTATTCTCTTCTTTGTCTGTGTGTGTGTGTTTATATTTTGTTCCCTTTGCTCCCTCCAGGCTATAGGAGAGGAGTATGCTTTTTTATTTTTTTTTCATTCTTGGCACCACAAATTCTTGTCCCCAGGGTTCTTTATCACACAAGCCTGAGAGTACAGAGGGTGTGGCCTTCCAAGCTGCACACCCTTTGCTTGATGCCACTCATGATGTGCACATGGGCCCCTTTATATTTAAGAGTTTTACAATTAATCATTATTAAGAAGTAGAGAGGAGATTTTCTGATATAAGTATAATCTATATAAGATACAGATTTCAGAATCTATATCTCCTAATTTTCAATATTAAGTGTGCTTCAGAATCCCTTAGAAAGTACCTTAAAAATACATCTACCGGAAGCCTACCCAGGACCTATTGAATCAGAATCAGTGTTAATTGGAACCTGGGTATGCCCATATTTTAAACAAGACTTCTGAGTAATAAAATATCTCATGATGTTATACCTAATCAGAGATGGTAAAAAAATTCTAAGGTCTCCAAACTAGATTATGTATCCGTGGCTTGCTCATGACAGGAATATAATATTCCTACTTTCATTTATATTATTCTTTATTTAAACAAATAGATGATTAAATAAACTATGTTCTGTTAAAACTAAGAGAGAAGATTTTACTATTATAACAAACACAAATGAAATACAAAATATAATAATAATAAATGGGTAGTTGGCTTATCTTCTCCAAGTATAAACTCTTTGAACTACACATCAGAAGTAAAAACAAGGATAATGTTTTTAGATATGCCAAGAAATCACATAAAATTATTTGAAATTTTCAAGAAGACTATTTGAAATATGGTTTCATATCAATAATAGTTATTGGTATACTTTAAATGAAAAAGTTTAAAAGTATATCAAAATAGTTTAATATTTGTTTTATTTGAAATTTCTACTTTTTAAATGTTTTATAGTGTGACTAATGTATTAGTATATTAGTGCATATAGTTTATAAATAAATAAATATAAATACATTGTAATACATTAAAATATTTTTTAGTCAGATAGGCGTACAATCAGAAAAGTCTGGAGACCATAGCTCTAATGGTTTTCTGCTTAGTTATTTTGTTCATATAGAGGATATATTCCTTCCCAAAGTGCTCACTTCTTACGTAGGAGAGTCAATCAAAGAAGAATAATTGAATGTTCTTTTATCTCAAATGAACAACTTCCGTTTCTTTCGAATTTCTACCTGAATGTCACTATTCAAGTACCCAGATATGCCTAGGAATGACTTACTCTTTAGCAGACAAATAATTATTATCTAAGTAATGAGTGTTACTAAAATACACAGTACTCCGAATGTTATAATTGAGAGCTGAAAATTGTGAGGTCATGAGGAGTCGTACTAATGATAAGATTAACAATATTTTAATGAAAACTCTATGACAAGCATTGTACTAAGAGTACAAAGGTAGTTATTTTTATCTTCATGTATTAATGATGGAATACTTATATCAAGGATATTAATTGCTCAACAGTCATAAAAGGCTTGACAACATATAACATTTGTACTGGCCCTTGGAAAATGAAATGGTGTTTACTAGGTGCTTCTTGGTCACTGACATTCCTGGGCAAAGACACAGCACAACAAAAGGGTCCTCGAACATTGTTTTCCAGGACTGAGAACAATTATCCTTTTCTTATCCTCTTTCTACTGGCTAAGTCTTGTACTTTAGCATATCAATTTTTCTTCACTTATCACTCTTCCTTTCCAATGAATGAAGTGCCCCAGTACACCAGTATCATAATAGCACATTTAATTATATTTGTTTATCATCTCCCAACTCTATTTTCATTAGACTATAATATTTGTGATAACAAGGACCATATATCCATCACTCATCTTTATCTTTTCAGGACCCAGGAGTATGTAAGCATACAGCAGGTGTCAAATAAATATTTGATAACTGAATGACTGAATGTAAGATTCTGGCTTGGCAAAAGTATAGGCAACTGTAACCTAATGGTACTCTAGGCAGAGCTCAAATAAATCCTAGTATGGCCTACAATTTAAATGACTTTAAGTAGTTTGAAGTCAGAGAATTATCGCTAAAGAAGAGTAGTTAACTGGGGGAGAAAAAAAGGCTATGTACAGAACTGTATAATTTTTTGGAATATATCAATTTATAAATTATATAAATCCATTCTATTTTCAAGGTTAAAAAATCATATGGCTTTATTTAGCATTAGTAATAATAAAATGGTTGACATTTATGTAAAATGCTTGATACAAGATAACACACTAAGTTCTTTATATAGAAACTAATTAAATGCCCACAAGGATCCAAGAGCAGATCCAAGTTTTATGGAGCCTGAAGCTTATATAATTGGGGGTGGGGGGACTTTTTAAGGAAAAGAATTCATACTATGAATATCAAATTAGATACAAAAGTAAACATTTGTTTAGTATGAGAAAAGGAATTCCAATAAATTACAAGTATAGAAAAATAACCAATATTAAAGACAAAACATTACCATCTAGAAAAATAACACGTATTCACAACTACACTACCCTATCAATTTTTCCTACATTTTTGCCTGTTTCACTGTATTGATATTGGCACTGACAATGAAAAAGCAATAGAGTCAAACTTGCCTTTGTACAAATGAAGACAGTGACACCAACTCTACCAGCAATCTTTGTACTCTTTACCATCATGAACTTGCAAAAAAAAAAAAGCCAATTTAATTTTAAAATATCCTTGGTACAGCAGTAAAAATTATTAATTTTATTAAATTTTAACCCTTGAATACATGCCTTTTTAATATTTCATGTGATAAAGTGGAAAATAGGGAAAAAGCACTTCTGCAGCATACCAAAGTACAATGGTAATCTCAAGGAAAAATATTTGAGTTAGAGGCTGAATTAGCCACTTTTTTTATTAGAACATCATTTTTACTTGAAAGAACACTGACAGACAAACTATGATTATTCAGGTTTGGGTATTTGACTGATACTTTCTCAAAAATGCATGTGGTACAGGGAGAGGGAAAGACAGTTGTAATACGGGGGCTTTTTCCGGACTTGGGAATCGTCCTGAATGACATTGCAATGACAGAAATAAGCTATTTTATATCGTCCCATAACATGCAGAGCTGTGTGGGACAGAGTATAAACTACAGTGTGAACTATGGCCCATGCTCCGTGGCAATGCCCCAGGATGTGTTTATCAATTGCAATGAATGTGCCACACTAATGAAGGATGTTGTTTATGTGGGAGGGTGTGGGAGGTGTGGGGAGGAGGGCATATGGGAATCCCTATATTTTTGTGTAACATTTATGTAATCTAAGTATCTTTTTAAAATTTTTTAAAAATTGTATTAAAAAATGCATGTGGTAATCCTGCCACTTCAATGAAAATAACTATTTGTTGCCAATGATTAAATTAGAGCTTTCAAGCAAAAATTAGAACTTTGGAAAACCTGTATCTGCCACTGTGAACTTGACAACAGCTCAATACTTAAAGACTTCTGAAGAGATCTACATATATAATGATATGTACTAACATTTGGAAGATCTGGCTAATTCAGTGAACCGATATTTTCCAGATGAAAATGTAGTACTATCATACATTTTAAAAATCACTCAATTTGAAGGTAATTTTTATGTAATTACTATTTGCCAGGTTTGGGTGTGGTCTCAAAAAATAATATCTATAATTATCTGAAAATGCTGTTAAAGATATTTGTAAAAATGTAAACATATCCTTGTCTTTTCATTGTGTTTTGGTCTTGTTTTGGAAAATATAGTTTTTTCATAAAAATATTCCATTTACATTAACATGTATTGGATTTACTATTCTTATTTTCAAATGAATTAATAAATAAATATTTTTTAAATTGTCTTCAGTTTAATTTCCTCTGTAATAGATATAACCCATAGGAACAAAATCTCTTTGGAGTCCTTCGTAATTTTTAAGTGTGAAAGGGGCCTTGAGATCAAAACTTGGAGAACCACTGTTATAGAGAAGGAGGCAAGGGAAGGAAATGGTAGCAGCTCTCTCTCTTTTGCTTTTATCCAACTTTCTTGTTTGTGGGAGGCAATATAGTTAAGCACAAATGACTTGGAATCAGTTTAACTAAATTGGACCTATTCCAAACTACTCTAGATTAGTAAACAGCTCTGTGATATTAGAAAGAAATCTCTTGATGTTTCTAATACTTTGTATCCTCATCTTTAAAATGGAATAGCAATAACATCTATTTCTTAGAGTTCTTAGTGTTAGATTTAAGATGAAACTAATGTAGCTTATGCTTCTAGGCCTGTGACTTGCACAGACACCTTTCAAGGCCCTGGTTTAAGAATGTAGGACAATTCAGAGCACTGAACATTAGTTGCTATTAAAGAAAAACAGAAAGACTCTGAAATCTTATAGCTTTTATATGAAAAAAAAACTTGGTAGAGTTTCCTGCAAATTTGAACAAAATCCTAAATATTTGTATAACACTAGCAATAACAAGTTATAAAGCAGAAAGGACTTTTCCTAAATTGTCAATGATAAAATATTTTAACTAACCTTGATGGAGAAAAGACTGATTTTTTTCCTATTTTTTTTTCAGTAAGAATTATTGTCATATAAAGAGGCCAAAAAAGAATCACTGGAAGATGCATACGTATGCATATCTGGTCTGTCCTCAGAATTCTTGAGTTTGTGTTTACATGTTGAAACAAACATTTAAAAATATCATTATAAAAGACAGAACCTAATTTTTTTTTCAAAAATAGAGAAAAGGTCATCTTGATCCCTCCAGACTAAAATTAAATAACAACTTTTCTATGTGTCTTTCGTTTCTTCCATACCTCAACAAATGATTCTAGGATGTCAATCTTAGAACAATTATTAAAACAACATAGACATTTTATTATAAAATGTATACAATTAAAATGAATATTCTAATGATGACCAATGTTGGGATATGGAAAAGGTCCTTATTGCTATCAATCCACAACACTGAATTAGTAATTTTATTCTAAAGAATGGATCATGTTTTTAGAGAAAGAAAGTGCCAACTAACCAAAACAATATGTGTATTGTATTACTCTTCACATTTGATGTTTGACAAAATGAAATGGTACCTACCCAAACCACAATATCAGGTTATGTATCCAAGTGGATTTTGTTTATTTTACTCAATATACAGGACTGTGCACATTTATGGGTTTAAATTACCATAGCCACTGAATATATGACATCTTTACATAGATGCACATGTTTTCAATGATGCTAAACTTAATAATTTTTGTATTTTTTTATATAGCCCATGAGACTGAAAGGCAGCCAAAGAGAGCCACATCTAGAAATGCTGCTGATGTAAACTAAACTAAGTTTAGTGTAACATAGTGTAAACAAAATGAAAATTAAAAGGAAACTTGTATCAAATGCAGTTTTAGTACTAATCAATTACTGGTGGGTCACAAAGGTAAAAGTCATCCTGCACTTGCATTAAGTGATTAAAGGAGAGCAGCTTCCTGTTTAACGCCCCAGGACACTGTCCCCTCTTGTCTTCTTGAATGATCAGACCTGTGAAGAAATACAGGTTGTGGCAGATGCAGCATAACTATCAACACTCTGCATAAATAGAAAATAGTTCCCTGGAGATACAGAATGTAATGGGGCAATTGTTTAAAAAACAAACAAACAGTCAAAAAAATGCTCTATGACAACAATAATAACAATAGCCCTTACTTGTAGTTTGTTGGAAAGCAGTTTTCTCTTGCAATTAATATTTAGAGTTCATGTAATAATTTGTATAAATGAAAGGAAAATGATATATTGGATTTTAGAACACTATACTTTCAAAGGAATTTCAACTGTTAAAACTTAATTTCTCTTTAGATGTTTTCAACGTTTGTAGAAATTATTCAAAACTCTGGTTCTAAGTCTTTTCACATGCTACTAGAGAGACATGTTGCAAATAAAGGCAACTTTTAATTATTTATATGTGTTTGTAAATTAAGCACAATGCCTTTTAAAATTGACTGCTTACTGATAAAATAGACTATAAGAAAGCAATGACCATGAGTGGTGTGGCCAATATATGACACTTTTAATTTATGAAAATTAGTCCTGTATAATGCTTAGCACTTGGGAGAACTATTCTTTTAATAAATCTAGAGGTAAAATTCCTAAATGCATTCTAGCCCATATTTTGTGATCAACTGATAACTTATAACATCTAGAATAAATCTACAAGAATAAGAATAGGTTCTTTGAATATTTGACAAAATAAGTTTTCTTAGAGATGATATTTCAGCCATGTCCATAACTCTGTCAAATGTACTTTACAAATCATTATTACATGAGCTTTCATTTAACATATATTTGCCTAAACTGCAATCACTTGGTATAAAATTGTTATAGCTTGGGTAGAAATGAAAAATACCTGAAAACTAATAAACAGTGCATGTTTTGAAAATAACAATATTTATAAAGAGATTGCACAACTCAATGATAAAAAGAAAAACAACAAAAGTAAAAAGGGGGCAAAAGACTTGAATAGATATTTTTCCAAAGAGGAAATACAAATGACGGAAAAGTACGTGAAATGATGCCCAATATCACTAGCTATTAGGGAAATGCAGATCAAAACTACAATGATATATCATTTCACTCGTTACAGAAGAGCCATTATTTAAATTAAAAAAAAAAAGAAAACAAGAAAAAATGGAAAACTACAAGTGCTGGAGAGGATGTGGAGAAATAGAAACGCTCCTTCTTTGTTGGTAGGAATGTAAATTGGTGCAGTTTGGCGGTTCTTCGGATACCTAAATATAGAACTGTCTTATGATAGGGCAATCCTGCTACTAAGAATATATTCAGAAGAACTGAAAGCAAGACCACGAATGGATATTTGCACGCTGATCTTCATAGCAGCATTTATTTACGATTGCTAAAAGATGGAAACAACCTAAGTGCCTGTAAACCGATGAACAGATAAAATATGATATATACATACAATGGAATACTATTCAGCTGTAAGAAGACATGAACTTGGGATGTAGATGGCAACATGGATGAATCTTGAGGATATCATGTTGAGGGAAATAAGCCAGACACAAAAAGATGAATATTGTGTGGTCTCACTGATATGAACTAAGTAAGATGAGTAAACTTAGGGAGTTAAGCTGTAGAGTAAATGTTACTAGGAGACAGAATGTGAGTTGAGAAGTGGGCACGGATGCTGAATGTATGTAGAATGTTAGCAACCTTGACTGTAAATATGTGGAAATGTATAGAGTTGATAGTAGCACATTATAATGAGTATAACTAACACAGCTGATTTATAAATGTGATTGTGGCTGAAAGGGGTAGCCCAGGGAGGTTAATGTTAAATTGAAAGCCAGCTAGAGGAAAATCTAGGGAATGTATAACAGTGATTTCCGTGGTAGTTGAAGAATGTGGTTAATAACACAAATTCAAGAATGTTCCATTACAAGGTATTAAGAATATGGTGATACATGGGAAAATACAACTAATGGAACTTAGAGACTATTGTTAACAGTAATATTGTAGTATTTTTGTAGCAAAGGCAAAGAAGGTACTATAGCAATGCTAAAGGTAAAAAAAAAAGAATATGGAGTTTAATTTTATGAGATCTGAATATGATCAAGCTTTTTTTTTTTTTCATTTTCTTCATTAACAAGTAAATCTTGGTCATGTCATTTAACCAATCTATGCTCTTTTATTCATCTTTCTGAAACTTTTTATTCATCTTTCTTCATTAACAAGTAAATCTTGGTCATGTCATTTAACCAATCTATGCTCTTTTATTCATCTTTCTGAAACTTTCGCTATTGGATTTAATAAGATAAATGTGCCTAGACAGGATTTTTTATAGAAAAATTATGTAATGTTTCCATAGTTTGTTAAGCTGCCTTTTATCTGTTATTTTATTTTTGAAGTTGAAATAAACTTTATTAATTTTGAAAAAAAACAACAATATAAATTTATAAATGTAAAACTGGAATTGAAGTGTTACCAGAGCTGAAATTTTAATATTAAAAAAGTTGTTTTTAGTGAATTACTGAACACAGGCACATTCATTCCACGTGTATAAATTTTTTATATTAAAAGAAGGAATATTTTTTCACATATTTACTTATACACACACATATGCACACTCATAATTTACAAACAGACTTTTCTTTTTAACCCAAGACCATATCAAAGCTGAAATGTCAAAAAGACCACACAGGTACCACATTTCTTAGAAGAAGAATAAATTAGCCCTGGACTCTTTCAGGAAAAATACCAGCTTAACAGGTACAGACTGTAGTTTTGGGGGTAAGAATTTTCCAGCAAACATAATGTTTGCTCTTTTGAACTGCCTTTACATTCAGAATCCAAGTATCATGTGAAAAGAAATTTTTAGGGTTCACAGGAATTCTCTCTAAAACAAAACAAAAATCAAAAAGGGAAGTGAGAAGGAAATTTGGGAATTCAGCCTGGACAAGGACCTGATAGAGATCAATGAGTAATAAAAGAGAACTAGAGAATAGAAATAGAGTTAAAAAATTTTTTTAGAATCAGTTATCTTCTTCTTTTTATTTTCATCCCCCCCCTTTTTTAAAATCCAATTTCCTTTTTGGATCAATATTTTTTTTCCCAGAAACTCCTTAAATTTGCTTTGAAGTCTATTCATCTTCTTTGGTTAAATATTATTTATGACTTTTCTGTGTTAGACACTGAGTTGGGACTATAAGGGATCATGGAAGTCCCTACTATAATCTCATAGCAACCTGTACCTTGCTTCCCCAACACTTACTTCAATTTCAGTTTTACATTTATTTGGAAGTTAATGTGGTAATATCTGTCTCCCCAACTAAACTATAAGTTCCATGAGTTAAGAATATTTTTACTTACTATTTTACGCCCAACTGCTGGGGAAGACACAAACAAAGACAAGCTCAGGGGCCATGTCCCAAACTTCAGGTAACCCCCTTCATTTCTTGGTGTGCAGATGCTTCAATTAGTTTCCATTTCACATCCCGGAGAAGACTCTAGGTCTAATGGAACAGCCTAACTGTACTTTGAACCCCAAACCTGGAACAAGCAGCCCCAGCTGCTTATCAGGGCTGAAACTCTGCATAAAGTTTGCTTGATACTTGCTTTTTGCTCAGTGGCAGGGCCCTCTCCTCCTGGGACAAACCCATGTCCCAGGCAGCACAGGCGGCCCTTGTCTCCTTTGTAATGTGGGCATGTGGAGCTGCTATCCACCGACCCTGACCTCCAAGGCTGACATGAACAGTTGGCTTCCCTGGGGCACCAGCCACAATTGGACCTCTTGCCCTGATCATTTGGATGCTTCGTGATGTGTAAGTAATAATGTGGTCATTTGTTGAGAGCCTGTTTTGCCTGGGCCTGTGTTCCCAGCAAGCACCGTATGGCAACTTGTTCCACACCAACACCTACGGCATTGTCTGACTCATTCACTGAGTAGGCATTTGATGTATATTTGAAGAATGAATAAATGAATGCAGAGGTGACTATAATAAAATCCTTTGGCCTAATCCTACTGACAACCATGGTAAACAATAAGTCTAATAGCCATATAGATCATATATTGATTCATATCTTACAGTATTTGCAGACAAAATCAATTAGACAGAATAATGCTTGGGGAAGGCTAGAAAAAAATAAATAGATAAAACAGTTTTCTTTTCTAAAAATGGTATCTTTCTAAATAATGTTTAAACCTAGTGAATATCAATTTTTATACCTGTTATGGATGTCCTAATCACACTTCTTAATTGGTTACTAATACAAAACAAAGTATTGTTATATCATTTTATTCATTTCAAGCCTATGCTTCACACCTAGTTATCTAGAATCCTTGATCATTGTACCTTTTCTATGTGAAATTTCATAATGCATCCAGAGTGCATAGTGTTAAAATGAGCATATGGATGATTTCCAATTAGCTTTGGAGTATCAAATAATGAAGATTTGAAGAATTCCCTAAAAGCATAAACAAAACAAAAAAGGAAAAAGCATATCTTGCATAGATGTGGTAGTTTAAAATTAATCTTTCACTTAAAAAATCATCTGTGTTACGATTACATAATGATTAACCGGCCTTTTGATAGGAGAAAGAAAGGTAAAAATAAGCTTCCATAGATCATCTTCCCAGGTGAAGAGATGCATGTTTTGTGATTAAGAGAATGGTTTGTGATGATATTTATTTAATTAGTAATTGTTGAGGGAGGTAGTGGTGTTTAATAGAATCAGCACAAAAACAGGTTCTAGTTCAGAATCTCACATTAGCTAATGAGTGACTTTGGACAAACCATTCTGACCCTCAGTTTATTCATCTGTAAATTAGGAGGTTGGGTCAATAAATTCCAAACCTAAAGTTCTACAATACTTTATGCTAGTTCTAGAGGTTATCATTCCAGTACTGATCTTCTTTCAAATTTTTGAATGGTGAATTTTTATGCATTATAAAGAATGTATAAGATTTAATAATAACCAAGACAAAGAATAAGAATTGCAGCAAAGTGTATTTTTAAAACAAAGCCTGCTTTGATTTATTTGTTGAGGGAGAATTAAATGATTGATTGTGTAGCTACTGCATGTAAAATGCTTAGTGCCTAAGAATTCAAAAACTCTTTGACTGTTTATTATTGAATAACTCCATATATTGAATTAAGCAAACTTGAGTTTTAGAATTTGTACTAGTTGATAGTTTGATATAAAAATATAGTTGGGAAAAAAGAAATGAGACATTAGAAAATGTCAAAGCAAAGGTGGGGATGAAAGGGATAAGACAGTCAGGGAGGTGATCAATACAGAATAATAATCCTTTTTACTCTTGAAGGCTTTTACGTAATTGGTGAGAAACAGAGCATCCGTTTGGCATTGATACATTGTAATGGCTTCAGTCTCTCCCTTCCTGTCCTATTATTGCACCAGTTATACAGTCATATATATATATATATATAACTATATATACATGCATATGTAAAATATGTACTTTTATACATTATAGAAAAATAAGCGGGTTTCTCATAAACTGTTTCACAATCAATCATGTTAGTAGATATATTTTGAATTTGCTCTGTTAAAGAAATTTCCTGGTCAGATTAAATGATACAGTGATTTCAATTAATATGTTTTTTGGTTTCTAATTACTAAATTAAGAATTTGATCATATGCAATGTTGCAGCTTTAATCTGGGGTGAAACAAGACTGAGAGAAAGTAAAAGATCCAATTGTCCTGGGCTATGCTTGACTGGGATGTTCACATGCCTCATGCGTATCTTTCCCCAGAAGCACTTATCTCTCAATGTCCAAAAACACTTACCCTTTTTGAATCAACTTATCTAGATAATTTGTAATGACCTGTGGCTTTTCATTGCTATTTAGATCTATAGATAAATGAATACAAATGTGTGGAAGAGAAGGATATAGCTTATAAGTGCATTGGCTTATTTACTGTCTTTGCCATTCTTCTCTTCTCACATTTCTCAGAGGCTGTCTGAGACCTGATAGGGTAGGTAAGTAGTAAGCACATCTTCTTCTCTAAGTTACCACTACTGCTTCTCTATGCTTAGATTTCCAATTTGCGGGCTTTGTATGAGGGGTATACTGAATTTATATTTTGGATGGATGGCATACGAGCAAGGAGTAAAATTAAAATTAGGCCTAACATGAGGCCAAATCCAAATCTAACCATCGTAGAATGAACTTTTGGAAAACATGAAGAATTTGAAATGCTATTTAAAAATTAATTATTTTGCTAAAACATTTTAATGGTTAAATCTTAAAAGTTTCACATTATAATGCATTAATTTCTTAGCTCTGCTCATAGTTTCTTTGTTCCAGTTATTCTATTGCGTATTTGCAATATCAAATGGGTGCTCAAATATCAGACTGGTTGGCTGCTATGACAATCTTAGGCCCTAAGGAAAGTTTACATTTTATTCATAATACAATTATTATATAAGGCAAACAGTGTCTTAACTTACTTTAGATATGTATATGTTAAATTTTAAAAATTAAGCAATGTTTTATAATTAATGTAGTTACCTGGTATATATAATTATGTAAATAACTGTTTATGATGTTTTGTAATTAATAGAGAATTATCAAACTTTCTTTTCTAAATCAGTGCATGCAAATTTGAGAATTGAATCTGAGTAAACTGGATCCATTTAGCCCATGATTTAAAAAAATTAAATTAAAATTTTGAAAGATAGATGCTTACTTTCTTCTGAGGTCAGTGAGAGAAACAAGATTTTTTTTTTCTTTCAGAGGGTACTGCAGATGGTGATACTATGACTGATTTATTAAACTAATTTTCTTCCTTTAGTAAATGACCAACATCAAGATCTATCCCCAAATTAGCTCCAGAGCTTGAAGATAAGTAAAGATGCAATTTCATTAAGACAATCCCATGAATTAAATCATTTTTAACGATTAAAGTATATGCTTACTGAATGTTTTTATAAAGATTTTACATTATTACCCTCATATATTTTTATTTATAGTTACCTATACCTGCTGCTTCACAAAAACTCTCTTGAGGAAAAAAACCCAAACATCCTTAATCCTTGGATCTAGATATACGGCAACAGAGCAATGTAATCTGGCATGAAGATAAAAATTAACATTTCTAAATGTCCACCTCAGTCTCAACTTTCATTGAATACACACTTAATTCAACATCTTCCTGGAAAAGAATGATTACTGGAGTTTTCACAAGAAGGTATCATAAGAAATATTTATACTCTAAAAGTATATCAGTTCAATTTCTTTTGCAGTAGGTTTCTGTAAGGAACCATTGCATGCTAGTGTTTGTTATCTGAAAAGTACAGTATTAAAACTTTTTTTGAAGCAGCCTTTCAACATATGAGTGCTGTTATTCTACCTTGTGGGAACATCTTCTATAAACCGATGCCAAGAAAATTATAAAATCTCTCCTCTTATATAGATTTTGGCTGAAGAAGAATGATGAAAACACCCCTCTATCTTTCTGCTTATGACAAACAATTCAGTTACATGTCACTTTATCCACTTTACAAACATTCAACTAAAGAATGTGAGTAGAACATTTTAGATTGTTTTTTAAACCAGTCATAACCTTTGCCATGTTTGTTCCACTGTCGATGATAATTGTATTACTGAGTACTTAATTTCCATTGCATAAGTATTTCTTTAATCAGATTCTATGTTATTAGTTTTGTGAGACCAATAACTGTTTGTGAGCAACAAAAGTAGAAGCAAAATTTATTGGATATGATGGCAACCCATTTATCATAGAATCATTGATCATACTTAGGTTCAGATATAACAAAAATACTGTTGAAATAGGCATTAAACAAATAGTCAAACATTGAGACTGAAGTCAAATTTTAAAGGACCACACTTGTACCCAGGTTTTCCTTCCTACACTTACCTCAACTTGGATACCAGGTGAGCATTAAGACTCACCCAGAGGCCCAGGGTTCGATTCCCGGGGCCTCCTGGTGAAGACAAGCCACCTGCGCGGCTGCCCACAGGGCATGGTGAGCTGGCACAGCAAGATGACGTAACAAAGGGAGAGAAGCAGACACAGAAAAACGCACTGCAAATAGACACAGCGAGCACAAGCAGCAAGGGGGGGATAAATAAATAAATAATAAATCTTTAAAGAAAAAAAAAAGACTCACCTACATTCTGGTAAGAAGATGCCATCTAAAGAATTAGCCATCTTCTTCAGTATTAGTAAATTTATTTCAATCTTCTGTGTATCTCCCTTTAATATTTTGACCATGAAGACACACCATTAACACTTGCATATACATAATAAAGTAAAATATTGAATTCTTCCTGTACTTCTCTTTTACATTTCTGAACCCTTGATCTTCTCCTGATCTGCCCACAATGTTAGTCTCCTGGAGTCCCAGAATTTATTTTAGAATTTATGCATAGAAAAGTGAATGCTATTCTGCATATGAAGTTCAAAAATAAGTTTATATAGTAAGCAATTGCTTTGTGATCCAAGATTTTCCTAAAAAAGAATTGTCTGTTTTTGCCCTCTTCCTTCAGCATGTCTGGAGCCATTCTTGGCTTGGGGACAAAATAGTTTTACATAAGGAAGGCTGAATGTTTTTGGAAATAAAACATCCATGAAGGATGAGGAAGGAGAAGAAAAAAGGAAAACAGAGGCATGGAGCAGTCAAATGTATCCCACTTTAGGCCTGGTAAGAGGAAAACATATTAGCTAAGTCATTGAAGAGGGAGGTTATGCCCCAAACAATGTACCAACCTGGGCACACCCAGTTTGTTCATCTGTCCAAAAAAGTACTTGAAAGACCCTTTTCCTCAGAAACTGTTACTTTTTATGGGGCCTAGCTACAGAGATATAGCTAAGAGCCTGGAGAGATGGTCAGAGAAGTCAAGAAGGCACAGCAAGTCACTATGTATTGAGTACCACAGAGGAGACCACCCCAGCTATGGTTTCATGGGTATCACAGGCAGATCTCAGAATGCCTTTAGAACCAGTGAGAGACAAAGTAAGCTCAAGACACTCACAGAATGCTATTGGGCATAAGGGAATCAAGAGATCATCAGCCATGGATATCAGTGAGGAAGCCAACAGGGCAAGTAGCACCCACATGAGTCAGAGATATTTTTCTGGAGGACAGAAGAAGCTAAGGACACCACACCCCAGAACTTTGGAACTTCCCTGCTGCCATCAGGCTACATAAGTGCCAGGTCATATTTTAAGGAAAGAAGCAAAGGGGAGGGATAAATTATCCAAGACCCTGAACATTTATATCCAAAAAAGACTGAACACTACACCAAAGGAGAATTTAAATTATAGATTTTTATCTAAAATAAGTCAAGAAAAAGACAAAGAAGAAAAGAGAGAGATAAAATAGGGGGAAAAATAGCAAGTTATGGGGTAAAGAAAAATAGGGATTTTTTTTGTTGTTTTAATTTCCATCTGGCTATTGATGTTAACATTTATAAGAAAATTTAAAAATATCTGTGAGTTTATTTCAGGATCTGGAGAGTAACAAAGTTCCTACTGGATTTGGAAAGAATGAAGCTAGGGGTGTTGATAGGGAAAAAGGATGTGAGAAGGCCAAGTTTCTAAGGCTAGAAGAAAATAATAAGTCAGACTGGAACATTTACTGTGGGTCCAATAATCTCCTTACTTCCAAAAACCTCAGCCCCCTCTTAGCCTCACCACTGCAAGAAACTTCTTCTCGTTGGTCATAATGATCAGCAATATGGAAATGGAAAGAAACCAAACACATCACTGCAAGGAGTCCTCTCAACATCAGAAATGGAAAAAATTAAAAATGCTGTTTCCATAGAAATGTTATTCCACATTAAGTTTGTGTTGTAATGCACTGGCTTAGGTCTGGGATCTTAACCACCAGGTAAAAACTGATTCCAGGAAAAATTAACTTCTAAGTGTAACAAAATCAATAAATGACTTTCAGAACGCTATTTTAAGTAGATGACAGTCTGTTTTTACCATATTAGATCAATAACTGAAGTTTAAAAGATCTATTCATTCATTTATTTTGGAATAATGCTCAGTTGGATTCAAATGCCTTAAGCAAGATGGAAAAGTCACTGCCCTCAGATGACTAAAGCAGAAAAGGTCAATTAAGTAATAGTCTAGCCTAGTCTAGCAATAGTGTCTTCCTGGTCAATGCCAAACTATGAACCTATTTTTGAGTCCAAAAGTTTTAAAAGGTGTTCTTTATTATGAATTAATTTTATAAAAAGAAGAACTTTTAAGAAATCATGTACTGTCCCTGTTTAATATAGATTATATAGAATATATAATTTATGCTATTTCTCATATCTGTACCTTCCCCTCATTCTATGGGTCATTACATTATTTCAGGCTTTTATAACCTTGGAACATTATAGGAAATTCTTAAGAGGATATGTTGCTGGTAATTTCTCCTCCTTCCAATTCATGTTATAAAGTGTTGGCAGGCTAGGCTTCTGAAATTGAGGCGTAGCGATATCACTATTCTGCTAAAAAAATGTTTTTCACAATATCTCCCTCAAGCTGTAAAGTCCTACCTTCTTATCCTGGCATCCACAATTTGTCATGATATCATTCAATTCTATTTTTTGAATCTTCTTTCCTACTCATTCCAATCAAATTGGACATTTTGATATTCCTTTTAACATACTGGCCATATTCTCCCCTCAGGCCTTGGTTTGTACAGCTCTCCCTATGAAATATCACGCCTCGCAACCTCTCCCATTCCCACCACCATGCTTTCTGGAAGGTTATATCTGGCTCTTCCTGCAGGACCTTGTTCAACAACCGTCTTAATCATATTCTCTCCACACTTAACCTTATAGTTTAGTTGCACAACTTCAGGTTATCTCTTTTTATCTCTGAACTCCTGTAGAACTTCATGTTTTTACCCTTTTAAATATCCTTTTCTGTTTTTCAAAGCATATGGAAAAACTACAATTCTGGTTAAATCCCCAACAGCCCATGTTGGAGTTAAGCCTAGTTAAATCCCTTAATCAGCCCATGCACGTAAATAGTTGAACATATTTGGGGGAAAAGCATACAACCATGCTGACTTACTGATTATCAAACCCCCACTGTTCTGGATATCTATTTTCTATTTCTGCTCTCTCCTCATACTTTCATTACACCCTTTCCAATTTCCACTTCAGCTACTGGCCTTAATTCTATGTCACTGATTAAATAGAGACAATAAAAAGAGAACTTTCACAAGCTCATGTCAATTCATCTACCCATCGACCTGCATCACAGGGCACATAACTCTTCCCTCCCTCATGTTGCAAAAGATGAACTGTCCTTACTCTTAAGAATAATTTTTGGGAAGCGGGTGTGGCTCAATGGATAGCCCCCGTTTACCATATGGGAGGCCCGGGTTTGCTTCCCAAGGCCTCCTTGTGAGGGCAGGCCGGCTCGTGCAGCGCCGTGGGCTGATGCGGCAAGACCTCACAGCAAGGGGGAGATAAGCAGACACAGAGAAGACACGCAGCGAATGGACACAGCAACACAAGCGGCAAGGCGGGGATAAATAAATAAATAATTTTAAAAAATAATAAAAAAAAAGGAATAACTTTTCAAGTTGGGTACTAGCCCTCATCCCCTCTTGCCTAGGCAAGGATATTATTCTAATAGTACTCTCCTAATTCTCCAGAATCATATATTTTTACACCTTCTAATACATAATTTCCATCAGTATAAAAGCATACTCTAATTGTTTTCAAGTGAGAAAGAAAAACCTTCTGGGTTTCCATTGAATGGCAACCACCTAAATCAGAATCTCTCCACACAGCCTCTAAAAACCCATGCAGAACAAGGAACACACATGAAACCACCCTTAACTCATGCTGTAGCAGTTTGACATTATTTATCAACTACGAAATGATATGGATTATGTTTGTAAACTGGTCTCTTCCTCTGGGTGTGATACCCTTTTATTGTATTAAATTCAAAAGTTTTATGTTTACTTGATTAAATCAAGATAAGGGCTTTGATTTGACCACACAAGTAGGGTGTGACTCAGGGTTGAGTCCCTGCCCCCTCAGTGGGCTGATAGAAACAGCCACTCAAGGAGACACACAGAAGAAGACACAGAAGAGGAGAGAACTTGGTCATTTCGGTACTGCCATGTAACAAAAAGGAGAAGGCTCAAACAGCTAAAGCCCTGGGAAAGAGCTGAGCAATTCTCCTGATAGTTTGCAGCTGAAAAGACCAGAGCCCTGAGCAGCTGAGAAGGTCAGGAAAGAAACGAGCCCTCCAGGCTACAGCTAAGATGGCGAAAAGCTGAGCCCACAGAGCTCTAAGAGGAAGAGGAAGGCTGAACCCTCACAGATATTGGCAGCCATCTTGCTTCAAGACGTGGCAAATGACTTTGGTGAGAAAGTACCTCTTATGGTACCTTGAGTTGGACTTTTTAAGGCCTTGTAATGGTTAGCTTCTACCCCAAATAAATACCCTTTATAAAGGCAACAGATTTCTGGTATTTTGCTTCAGCACCCCTTTGGCTGACTAATACACATGCCTAATCAGAACTAGAAGACAGAAAAAAAAAACTGCAATCTGTAAATTACATATAAATGTGGAAATAAGCATCCCAATATGACTAGAGCTAGATCTGGAACCCACACTGGACCTGAAAGTGAGGAAGAGAATGAACAGAAACAAGGAGATGGCAGTGGGACTTAGCAACAGTAGAAAACACAGAAAATTACCTCACGAAAGAGTTACACACTTATTGGGAAGATACTGAGAAGAGGCAGAGCACTGACTGATGAGGAATTATAAATAAGGAAGTTAAAATTAGGGTTTGAGGAAGGAACCACTTATGGTGAGAAGGAGGTGTCCCTTGGGGGATTGGTGCTGAGAGGAAAGAATGGGACAAATGGTGGAAATTAAGTGTCCTATGGAACCAAGAGAATTACAAAATCAGGAGACCCACCAATCCTTCCCCTCCTCCAAAATGAAAGAAGTCATCAAGGAATAGAACTGCATTCCACTTCACCAGAGGAAGGTATCTGGATCTAAGAAACCTAAGTAGCCACATATCCAAACTCAATACCCTTGCCTTCAGAGAAATGCCTGTTACTGCTAGTCTAGGAAAATATAAGATATTTCAATAGGAACAGAAATTTGCAAAAAAACAAACCAAAACAAACAAACAAACAAAAAACACACCCATAACTTCAGTGTAAAGAAAACAAAATGAGAAACAAATAACAGAAAGTACTCCTTTCAAAATCAACAAATATCAGAAAGAAAAAAAAACAAAAAACAAACCAGCAGATCAAAACTCAAACTAGGGATCATAAAGAAAAATTATAAAGAAAGTAGAAAATAATATATAGTTGACATAACAAAAAGTAAAATGATTGAATTTTGTCAAAAGTCATATTAAAATGTAATGGACTTAACCCACCTATAAAAAGATAAACATTTATTAAAAGATAAACAGTTTTAAATGGGCTTACAAAGTAAAATCCAATTAAATGCTGAATTCATGAGACACACCTATAAGAATGTGATTCAGAAAGGCTAAAAATAAAGGAATGGGCAAGGTTTAACAGACAAATGTAAACAATAAGAGTATGGGTTGCAATCCTGACAAAGAGAAGGTAATATTCAAGCCAAAAAGCATTAAAAAGGACACTTTAGAACACTAAAGGCCACAATTCATATGAAGATGTTATGAATATCTGTCACTCACATAGTACAGCAACTAAGTTCATAAAGTAGAAACCTCAGGTGATGAAAAGAAATAGACAAAAGCCACTAAAAGTAGATTTGAACATACCACTCTCAGTCAAATAGAAATCAAGAGGACAAAAAAAAAACAACAACAAAAAACCAAGCTTAAAGACTTAAACAGCATAATCTGTAGCATAGATCTTATGGAAATATATAGAATAACAGAAACAATGCTTTCATCTCAAGTGCCCCCAAAATAGTCATGAAATAGGACCATACATTTGGTCCTCCAAATTCCCCAAATTTTAATAAAGTAGAAATATTACAAGCAACATTTTCTTACAGCAATACAATAGGCATAGAAAATAACAGAGATTAAAACAAAACAATAACAATAAAGTACATTTCTCCTGGAATTAAAAAAAAAATTCTTTGTTAAATCATAGGAAAAAGAGGAAATAGGAACTGAAATTACAGAACTTCTGAAAAATAATTATAATTAAAGAACTACATATCAGACCCTGTTGGCTAATAATTAAAGCTGTAATTAGGAGAAAAATTGAAGCTTTAAGTACTTAGTAAAAATCAAAGTGTGAAAATGATTTAATTAAGTTCTCAAAATAAAAGAAAGGAACATAAAGTGGTAAAATAATTGATGTACAAGTAAAAATTAATGAGTTTTAAAAGGAGAAAAACAACAGAGCCAATGAATAAATGAAAAGCTGTTTTTTGAAAAATTTGATAAAGGAAAAATTGCTAGTGAGATAGAGTGAATTATGTATACATGTTTTACTCTTAATCCACACTCCTGTGGGCGTGAATCCATTGTAATTAGGGTCTCTTGAAGATGCTATTTTTAGTTAAGGTGTGTCCCATCTGAATGAAGTTGATTCTTAATTTTGATTACTAGAGACCTTTATAGGCAGAAGAGATTCAGAGACAGAGAAAACCATGGAAGGAGCCAGAAGCTGGTAGTCAATGAACCAGAAGAGAAAGGAGAGGACATTGCCTTGTGATATGAGGCAAGGATACAAGCAAAGGAATAGCAAGGGTTGATGGGAGCTAGCATCAAAATGTTGCAAACATTGTGGAGAAAACATTGCCTTGTTGACACCTTGATTTTGGACTTCTCCTAGCCTCAAAATCATAAGCCATTAAATTCTCATTGTTTAAGCCTAGCACACTAAGACAACTAGCTAAACTAATGAAAACATAAAAGGAAGAAAACAGAGATAAACATAATATGAGATACATAATAAACAAGCAAAGTAGGAATAAATCAATGAAAAAAATGAAAACATTGAGACTATTTGCTTTACTCTATGCAAATAACTTTGTAAATCTAATGAAATGGATAACACCCTAGGGTAATACAATATACCAAAATGTATCCAAGCAGCAATAGGTAAATTTCTATAGAAGAAATAGCTACTAAAGATTGCCACCAAATCTTCAAAAGACCAGATAATCTCGATACTACTATTTGTAGATTATATAATAATACTCCTGAATACTCCAAAATAGTTCATGACAAAAGTAAGGAAAAAAAATTTCAGAAAATTAGCAAATATAAAATTAGCCTACAGAAATCAATAGCCTTCACATATATAAACAATATCCAGTTAGAAGATATAATGGAAGAGAAACCTCATTTTCAAAATCAGCAATAAATATAAAATATTTAGGAGTAATATTATTAAGAAATGTACAAGATTTATATGAGATAAGCTTTAAAACACTCTTGAAAGACACAAAAACAAACTTGAAGAAATGAATGATGTTCTTTATTATTAGTTTGGAAGAGTCAAGATCATAATAGTCAATTCTCCTACTGTTAATATATAAATTTAACATGAAACTTCTTTTCTTGAAAATAAACAAGTTGATTCTAAGATTCATATAAAAAAATAGCCATGCAAGATTAGCTAAAAATCATATCATGTGAGACTATCTTCTTTCCTTCACTATTGCTTTTCTGAAATTCATGTACATTGTTGGTATTGTTGTAATTCACTTGTTTTTACTGCTACATAGCTTCCATTGTGTAAACTGCCCACGATTTATTTATCCATTCTACCTTTGATGGATAGTTTGAATAGCTTCTAATATGAGGTTATTTCAAATAGTGTTTTAATAAATATCACTATAAATTTCTTTAGATGAACATATCAATACATTTTTCTTGGGCTCTATCTATTAATGAAATTGCTGGGTTATAAAGTATGAATATATTCAGCTTTGGGTAGATACTGTGGAAGAGTTTTCCAAAGTGGTTGCACAAATTTATTAAGAGTTCTAATTCTACCAATATTTGCATTTTGCCTTTTTCATTTTAGTCACTCTGATTGGTTTTCAGTGGAATCACATTGTGGTTTTAATTTGCATTTTGTTGAAGACTATAGAAATTACTGGCCTTTTGAATATCCTCTTTCATGAAAAGCCTGCTCTGGTCTTTAGATCACTTTTCTTTTGTCTGTCTTTTTTTCTTTCACTAGTATAAGTCCTTTACATATGCTTGATATGAGACTTGGTGAGATACATGGATTGCAAATATCTTTTCTCACTCTGTGGTTTGGCTTAATTGTGTTTTTTGATGAAGGAAAGTATAAATTTTCAAGTTGTCTTGATGGTTGGCATTTTTGTGTATTGTTTAAACTATCCTTGTCTACTTCCAGATCAAGAAGATACACTCACATGATTTCTTTTAAAAGATTTATTGTTTAACTTTTACCTGGAATTTAACTTTGTGTATGATGTGAAGTAGGGTTCTGGATTCACTTTTTACTTGACTTATGGATTTCTAATTGTCCTAGAACTTGCTGTTTCATTTTTACACTGAAAGCATTAATGAATGAATTCCATTTCAGGGACTCTTGTAAGAAAAAAGTGCTAATTTTTCCCAATATATATTTAATTATTCTATTTTAATAATTATTGGATATTTATCATCTCACTAATTTTAAATACCATATTTTATTATACATGGAATGTATTTTGAAGATAACATTTTGGGGGTGCAAGTATTTTGACTCAGCATTTGTTGGCTACTTCAAGAACCCATCATTCATTGAGGCACTAGTATTCCATGTCCTGTGGGGTCATAATTAAAAGAAAAACTCAAAGGAATGCAATGAAACAAAAAGATTCAACTTTTAGCTTTGAGATTTCTAAATAGATTTCTTTAAACTTCTAGCTGCATCTAAGAAGGGAAGGCTTTGTTTTTACTTGCACAAACAAATGTTTTGTTTTTTTTTAAGTTTCTAAATCCTGAAGAATAACATATATACTATAAACAAGACATAGTAAATAGAATAGATGAAGAGCAAGATTATCCTTACTTAGGGGTTATATGAAATTTGACCATTCTGGGGAAGTAGGCGTTGAGTTGAAGGAACAAAAGAATTTGATAGGAACATGGGCTTCCCCCAGCTTGCCACAGTCTGGCAAAGTCGGAATGATAGAATATCCTGTAAATTTGATAAAATGATAGTAAAGGGAATTAGTACCTATCTTCTGGACCTCTACAGCTAGCAGCCTCATATTAGTGCCCCAGCATAGGAAGCTGTAGGGTCAATAAGTAGAACTGAGGGATTAGTCTGCCAAGCCACTGGAGGACACAAGAATCCTAACTTGCTCTTAAGCCCCAATTTCTCGCAGACCTAGAACTATCTGAGAAAGGGGTGGTTAGCCCAACAGAACTAGTGTTTAGAACAAAGAGTAATGTAAGTGGAGTTTATGACTGGATGCCATAACAGGATAATGGTTATTCAACAGACATAATGGGAAGAAAGGATACACACCTGGAGGACACTTTGTATTTATCTTTGTGGATGTCAGTGGAAGGAAGATAATGTCTATACACAAGATATTCCCTTCATCCCTTCAACTCATGCACTCTATTTAAGCCCCTTTTGAATGAAATGCTACCATTAGGAAAAGGCAACGAATTGCTGAATCCTAAATTTGAATGTAATTATATTTTTAAATGGCTGGAAAATCACTAATTGGCTGAGTTTATCTGAAAATGACAAAGTTAAATTTATAGGTAGAAATAAGGGTTTGTGCTGCTTATTTTTCTGTTACTTGCCAGCCACACATCTGCTCTTTTATACTCTATCTGGACTGGGATTGTGAAAATTACATTTTATACTCTGGCCCTTAGTTGGGCTTAGTCAGGAGAAGAAACCGGAAGATCAGTAGGCAGGAGCAACAGAAACGTTTTATGCTTCCTGCTCTCACCATGAGGCAGGTGCTGGTAGTTCCTGGTTGTTACAAGCAGGGTGTTCGTATGGTTGAAGGGTTTCTAATTCCAGTATTGCAGAGATAATACCTTTAGACAGCCAAGTGCTGGTCAAATCAACATAGCTTGACAAATCTAGTATGTACTAGAACATCATGTTCAACAGTGCGACAGCTGATGAGATTTAGAGACTTCTGGACTTGGAGTTTTAGCAGCATCTAATCTCTGGGTATCACTTTTTCTTCCCTTTTACTCTTCCAGATCCTCTTCTTCTCCCTTTTGTCCCTCCTTCCAAAGCCTTTTTATCCAATTCCCTATATTAAATGTCTTTGGTTTGTAACACTTGGAATGGTTTCTGCTTTCATAACTGGACCCCTTCTGATAGAGGGCTAGAGACACACTTTGTGTTAAATAACAGAAAAATAAAGTGACATGTAAAGCATATTCATGCAGCATTGTTTCTTATAGCAGAATATTGGAAACAACTCAAATGGTCATCAACATGAGAATTAATATGATTGAAATAATCAAAGTGAAAAAAACAGCTACATAGAATAGGGAAGATGAATCTTAGAAACATAGAACTAAGTGAAGAGTCACAGAAGATTACCATTTTTATGAAGTTGATACCATTAACATAAGCTAACAACAGCCATAGGTCATGGAATATATTGTTTAGGGCCCTAACATATATGTGGGGGGAAAAGCAAGACAAGATACACACTAAATTTAGGATTTAGTGCATAGGAAAACTTTAAAGATACTGGTAGTGTTCAAAATCTTAAGTTGGGTGGTGGATTCTTGAGTGTTTCTACTTTATTACGTGTGTGTGTGTGTGTGTGTGTGTGTGTAGGCATACATGTTATTTTCTATATTCCAAATGATAAATAACAAAATTAATTTTTAGAAAAGAAGATGTTTATTGTCCATCCAAGTTTGGGGATAGAAGATATAATTCCCAGTACTTATGTGAATTATAATATATATCTTAATCGGTCCTCTGAAAGTCTAATTTGTTTTAATTATTTGATTAGCTAACCTGTACCTCACTGTTTTAATATCATGATTTTATAATATTTTAGTAGCTAATTGGCAGATCCTCACCGTTTTTTAATATGAATGGCTTCTCTTTTATTTTTCATGAAATGTTAATTTGGTTTCTTACACATTTTTTTAATAAGGCAATTTTTATCTTTTAAACTGGGCTCCTCTCCTTAAAATTGGAAGTTCTACATATAGTAAAATTAGAGATAATTAAAATTATATATGGAATATCATAGGCTTTTAATACAGAGGTAGTTTTGGGAAACTCAATAAATATTTGGGAAGTATAACTTTGCTTGATGTTGGGAAAGGTATTTTCACTGAAATATCAAGAAGTAGTACAGTGCTTCATTTTATTCACTAAATTAAAAGTAAATAAAATAAGAAATCTTGAACTGTTTTATGAATGCTCTTTGCAAATGATAATTCTAATGAAAGTACATCTGTGAACTGTCAGAATGTTCATAAAACTAGATAAATTTACAAAAACAGAATTCCATTTTAGCTTGGAACATTGTAAAGCAGTAGCAGTCCCAACTGGGCACTTTGGGAAATTGCTTTTTTTCTTTCTGAACAGTGAGATACAATTTTATATATTTCTGCAGTAATTTACTAAAGCTAGGGTGCAGATTAGGAAATGGCCCACTGGCCTACTTACTACCCAAAGCAGATCCTGTCATATGATAAATGTACGACTTTAAGTCACTTTGCTTTGCTTCTTTGACTGTAAAATAATAATACTGCTACTAATAATATCATTATTATTATATTGTTGGACTAAGGATCTAGCAACTTGCCTCTTTTAAACCTTTGACATTCACTAATTTATACAGTAATTTAAATCATAGTTTACATGAAAGTCATTCTCTTGATCAGCAAAAGCTATTTTTCACCAGACCCATCTCCATTTTTCTCTTTTAGGAAAACATAGCATTTTTTGTAGCACCATGATATTAAATATAGCTCTGAATTATAAGATGTAACACACTTGTTTCAGTCTCACTTCTGAGTAAACTAAGGGGAAAGGAGAGAAAAAATAAGCACAGATGAAAATCAGTAGTCTCTTAACTGCTTTATTATAGTTTACTTCTTTAAATGGAAATACAAGCACCATCCCACAGTTAAAGAAATATTAGAGGTGCAAATACAGTAGGAAGGAAAAGCATGAATTTTCTCCTGTTCATGGAAATTGATGGTTTAAGTCTGTCCAAAATAAACCTACTATTCAGGAAAGAAATTCTATCTAATGAATTCATTTGGAAGGCATTTTGATATCTGTCTGAATCTGTGGGTTGTTTTGGAAAAATCTTCCCCCGTCTTGGGGGATACTGATTTCTTTGTGGCTAAGCAGCTGCTTGTGACCTTGAACAAAGCAGAAGTCTTGGAATGTCTTCCTGCTGTCTGCATGGACTTGTTCTCTCCAGCTACCGCACAAAGGAATAGTTTAATCCCACTTGGAGTATAGGTATGTTTGGGTTTCAGGAAATAATAGAGTACTGTTGATTAGTTGTGAACTAGAACAAATAAGCCACAAGAGGGCATATTTTTCTTGGTTTCATCACCCTTATACAAATAAGACAAGCCTCAATAGTTATCATAGGAATTCCCCCCATACCCCCACCCACTTTCTTAGAAGAATACACTATGTCTAAAACATGCTCTAAGGGTTGATTAGTAATGGTATGAAGGTAATAAGAAAAACAAGCTGAAAGATGATTTTTTTCTTACATGATGTATAGGAAAGTTGTTTATTTTTCCTTAAAATCCTTCCTTGGAGATTGTTTGTTGATAGAAGTACATTGTTAAGCATCAAAAACAAAGAGGCATTTATTTGACTTTAAATGTCCCCCTTCTGCAGTAGCTGTGTGGACTCCTATATCAGGCATGGAAAACCTTTCCAACCTCTAGTGAGTGTTCATAGTCAAGGAGGTTTTTCTTTTCTGAGGTCTCAGGACTTGGGCCAAAGGGGCTGGGCTATGTTTTTATTTATATTTTGAAGTGCATTCCTGCTGAATTTAATTATTCACCACACCCCAACCCAGCTAAGAAAATATAACCTTAAGATTGTGAGTTGGTAAGGTTTTGAAAAATAGCTGATTTTTTTTTTTTTTTTTAAAGAGCTCAATAGCAGGGTGCTATGTTGTAGAGAAGACAGCAAGGCATGTGTCAGAAAAGGCTGGGGGATCACTCCCATCTTCCCTGGTCCTGGAGCCCTCATGTATAAAATGAGGGCTACAGGGTCTCTTCTAACTCTGAATGTTTATGATAATTTATGATGTTATAGAGTTTAAAACTCAAAGACATGAAGCAAAGTTTGTACGGTTTTATTCTAATTAACTAACCATGAACTATCTTCTGTCTTTATCTGATGATGAGAAACATTTACTTCTGAGAGTTCTATGTATGCAATTAATACTGAAATAAAAGATAAAAGTCAGGTGTGTTCTTTTCGATCACTTAACATATCTTAAAGATCTTATGATCTAAATATCCAATGATCCAGTGATGAGTGGATTGCCATGATCAAATGAAACAGATGGGAAAAAATCCAAAAGTTTATAAAGGGGAAACACCTAAAAGATTATGAGGTGGGTGAGCTGGTTTCAACTCATGCCATCACTTGTTCCAATTAGACATAAATTAACATATGCTCCAATTTTCTCATCTGAGGATAACATTTCTTGTTTATCACTACTGATATTTACTGCATGGGAAAACATTTGTGAAGTAGCATTTATTACAAGACAGAGAGATTTTATGTATAAAGGTATGACTAATTTTATAGAAGGGAGCACTTAATGGCTTTAACTCTATTTTCCTTGTTTGTCTTTGAGAATAGAATTTAGCCATCTTTTTTATCTACCTTCTTTTTTTTCCCTCTTAAATTCACTGAATGTCCATTTGTTTTGTGAATAGAAGATTGTGCAGAGAGTACTAGAACTATAGATTTTATTTGAAGAGAACTGCAGGCTAGGACCTTCTGCTGAGAGCTCAGTCAAATCCTCTGAGATTTGCTCTACTTAATTCTGGATCCGGTAATTATTTTTCTCCTGTCTTCTAGTTAGAGTAGCTAAATGTGGAGTTGAAGATGCCTAGAATATGTCTATTCGACCCTTATGCATGCCTGCCCCCTTTCCCCTGTCTCCCAATATAAATTGACGATTCCTCAAATTCTACAATCAGAACTCTATTCTTTGGCCTAATTCAATATTAAAATGCAATCCTTTGAGAAATTTCCCATGTACCTGGAAAGTATTTTGTTTTCTTTTTCTTTTTCTTTTGTTCTCAGACTGGATCAGGCATAGCACCAGCAATTAGGTAGTTCTAACTGATGATATTCACATCTCTTTCAATGTAATTAAGGATCACTTGTTGAATCTTGAATAGCGACTCTTGGGGACAAACTATATTGTACAATACTCCTTACACTTTAGTAAAACATAATGTAAAATAGACTTTTCTTCCCACTGGGTTTTATTGCAAAGATTCAGACAGGGTATTCACCCTATAGGGCAAATTATTCAAATTGCTTTTGTTGACAGTGAAACTCATGCTCTTGAATAGGTTGTTAAAAACATCCTTTAATGGCTAAGGGGTGGGGGGGTATTTCTTTTTGGAGTAATGAAAATGTTCAAATAGTGATTGTAGTGATGAATACACAACTCTGTGATTATGCCAAAGCCAAAACCTACTGAATGTACTCTTTGAGTGCATTGTATTTATATGAATTATATCTCAATAAAATTGCTATTAAAAAAAAAAATGCCCTGATGGGAAGTCCTATATAGTTAATAAAAATTCAGAAATGAACTCAGTGATTGATTATAATCATCATATCCACTTTTTTCATTAACTTTTTTAACCCACATACTTATGAGAAACCTACCACATGCAAGACATCCTGAAGATTACAAAGCCAAGGACATTGCTGAGGCCACTCATCACAACTTTGGGTCTCATAGTTGATTCTGCGTGCTGTGTGCTCAGAGTAATTAAAAGGAAAGCACAGAATCTAGGTTCCAGATGTTGTCCTCTCATGGTACATTCAAAAATACCCTAGTAAGTGCAGTCTAAATTTGGAGTCAGAGCACTTCAAACTAAATCAGTTCAATATAAAACCCATAAGCATTGTTTTAGGGGCTTGGGAAGAAAAGAAACAAAACAGCCAACACTCTTGTACGGGATTCAGACACATGCACAACTAATTATGATATAAACATGAAAAGAACTTATAATAGTAGTGAAATCAAAGCGCTTTGGGAAAACAGGAGGGAGTGATTAATTCCACAGGGGCTTTGTGGAAAGGGCTGATATGGTAGCAGAGGGGAGGCAGCCTTTGTTTTGAATATATTTAGCTACGACGTAGAAAGGGGGAAAAAGAGAAAATGCAGAGTTAATCACCATTCTAGCATAACATAATATGCTGGCCAAGAAACTGACAAAATTATTAGAAAAATAATAAACAGAGCATTTTTAAAATTCAGAAACTACTTACGGTGAACCCACCATGCGGCAAGGCACTAAGCTATATACCATAGGAGATACAAAGAGGTAGTTTGTCCTAACAATGAGCTTGCAGTTTGACTGGAGGGGTAAAGATATAAACAAAAACAATATAATAAGACCTAGAAAAATGCAAAAAACACACCAAGGATATGACTAATTTCAAAATGGAGGGCATAACATTGAGTATAAAGTATTCATAAAAAGGTGGCTATAGGCTGGAATAGTCTGCAGGGATTTCAATTTTCCTGTATCCAAAGAGAAAATTATGGGGTTGGTTGGTTGACAGTCAAAACAAAATTCAAGAGAAAGGTTAGAGAGTTGGGGCAGCAGGAGACACAAGGAAGAACCTTAGTCAGAGTTAGGAAACTTGAGTCTCTCCTGAGCCACTCTACCATCTGTAATTTAAAGTGACTCATTTAGTTTCTCTGCCCTTCAGGTCTCTGCTGCAGAGGGGAGGTTGAATAAAGACTCCCCCACGCCCAATTCTTCCATTGTTGCTATTGTCTGATCACCACCCACCCCATTACCTAGGCACCCCTTATAATTTTCTAAGAGAGCTCTGGGATCTTAAACTGTTGTGCTCCTAAATCAAGCAGGTAAATGAAGGACCCGTGTCTGCTGCTTCTCTAAGGCAATACCCAAGTCAGCTTTATGTTCAGGACTTTTAAAAGCAAGGTGTGTCACTATAGGAGTTGGGTTCCCATCAGAGGAAGATTTACCAAGCAGCTTAATAAGGCCTCATGTCCCTAAGAGCGACCCTACAATACATTCACATGGAACATGTTTTTGTAAATTTGAAAAAGTAAGATATTTCTGCATTCTTAAAGAAGGCCCCATCTACAATTTGTGTAAATTCCAGGCTTCACAAAATGTGAGTCTGCCCCTGGTTCTCATATATGTCTAAGTTTCCTATCGCCTGACCAAGTTGTGCACAAACCTACAAAAGAAACTTCTGAAGCACAGGAGTAGGTGGCACACCCTGCTTCGCCTGATATGAGGGAAAGGGGGATAGGCCTCAATATTTCTCTCTCTCTCTCTCAATGGAGGGCTGATCCCTTATGTCCCCATCTCTGCTCTTTCAAGGGCACTAACTCTAATTTGGTGCTTTACACAGTGGCGCACAGGTACACTTTTTGAGGTTAGAATTTTTAGGGTGATGCATGTGGTCAGTCATTACCCCTGTTTCTCCATCATAAAGTCCTTCTAAGACTTTGTGAATAGGGAATGAAAATGTCTCAAAGCCACTGGGGTCGGGTGCTCAGACATCCGAGGCCGCCGTACGATCAAGGCAGGATGCAGTGTCTGGGAGAAAAAACATGCCTCATCACAGACGGAGCTGCCTCTAAATCCACGCTGCTGACAGCCTGCGCGCGGATAGGGATGGACTTCTGCACGCAGGGGAGGACTGGCTTGCGCAGCGGGAAGGGGGGGCCGGAGACTGGGGGAGGAGATCGGAAGGGGAGAGGTAATCCCCGGGCGTTGCGAGCATCCCCTTTTAGAAAGACTGAGTCTCTCCCAAGACAGCTGCTGCGGTCACACCACAAACTTAAAAGCCGCCCTTCCTCTCGGAGCGTGTCTTTCCTCGCCACCGTCGCCTTACCAAAGCTCCAGCTGGTGCCTAGCTTGCCGCCAGTCCCGGCACTGCGCTCGGGAGACAGCAGCGCCCCCTGCCTCTGGGTCGGGTCTCTACCGCTGCAGCCTCCGCGTTCCGCCAGGGCCGCGGGCGGCTCCGCGGCTCAGCCTGGGCTGCGGCTCAGAAGAGCTAGCGCCAGTGTCTGAGGTCGCTGCCGCGCTTGCCCACCGCCTGCACCCCCTTCTTTTCTTCCTGGGACGGCATCAGGAAGAGGGAGAAAGAGAGGAGAGTTCACGGCAGGTAAGGCTAGTTTCGGATCACCTGCTGCACCAATGTGAGGGCGCGCTGGAGACCGTGCCGCTGAACAACTTGGGGACCCTTGGAGGTTAAGAAGGAATTTGGGGGTGGGGGGTGGATATGGGTCCTAAGTGAGGATGCCGAGCGTCTGGGAGATAAGGAACCGTCTTGGGACGGAGAAAGCGCTCGGGTGCCGCCGCGGAGCACGCGCGCGGGGGAGCGGACGGCTAGTGCGCTCGGCGCCCGGGACAGCGTGGCGGCGGGGACAGCAGTCCACCTCGAGGCTGCGAGAGCCTCTTCAAGCGGAACCTCCTCCTGCTAGAACCGCTCAAAGTTTTCCTCCGGAGACGGGCTCCAGAACTTCTCTCCCTCTCCCTATCCCTACTTCCCTCCCGGGACATGTCGGCGGAAAGCGCGTTTGAACGTGTCCTAGGGCTTTCGCCGGCTGCAGGTTCATTTGGAGACGCGTTATTTGGGACCGTCCGGGAAGGACTTGGCCAAAGCCCTCCGTGCCCTCAAACGCTGCTTTTCGGGTTGGGTTGGGGGAGGGGAAGGGGTTAGCGTGGTGGTTGTTTTGTTGTGCAGCTTTGGGGGATGGGGGAGGATGGGCAACGCCTTTTATCTTGCACTGGAATAGCGACGCTCTGTCTGATGAAAGTGTGCATCCTTTTAGACCCAAAAGGGAAAGTTGGAGTCGTACACCAGCCAGAAAGCTCGCTGCGCAGCGAAAGAGATTATTGCTGGAGCGGGGGATCCCTTGGTAGACTTCGTCTTGGCCCACTCAGGATGAGTCCCGATTCAATTCCTGCTGGAATTTTTAACCCGAGTGCCGCCCTCTGGGTGGCCCCTCCCAGCTTCCTCCGGACGCGCCCCGAATTGACGCGTTAATGCGCTGCCCTGGCAGTGCTTGGGCCGTTTTCGGCCTTGGTTGCTTCTGCTTCCCTGGTGACTTGTGTTCAGCCTTCTGGGTTGAGTTGCTTTACTTCCTTCCCAGCGCGTGGAGGGGACGTGACAGTGGGAGGAGATGCCGCGCTTTCTCGGGACAGACTGGACTCGAGGGGACTGGACGCGAGCCGGTGGTCCTGTAGCCGAAGCCGCTGGCGCCTGGTATTCCGCGCTATGGAGGTCGGAGTTAAATAGTCAAGCCTTTCGCCATTTGGCCCCAAGTGAAGCCATTATAAAAGGCAAGTGCCCCGGCTTCAACTCTTCTGTTTCCACCCAAACACCTCCCATCCCCCTTAGTTTGTCAGTGCTTTTTCCAAAAGCAAAATAAAAGCGGGGAGGACCTGAACTCCCAGATTCAGCTGAAAAAGAGTTCTCCGACTGGATGTGTGTGTGTGTGTGTGTGTGTGTGTGCGCGCACGCGTGTGTGTTTGGGGAGTGGATATGGGCGGGGGGAATTCCCTGACAGGGAGGAACGGGTTGATGCTGCTGCTCTTGTATAACCATGACAACCGCTAGGGCAAGGTCGGTCAGAGACTTTTTGGTTTCGCACGTGGAAAGAAAAATGTGAAGAGTGGGAAAGAAGATAGCCACTTGTCATCACTCCAGCGATGCCTTCGCTTCTCGCGCTCCTTTTCCGTGGCCCGACGGCCAAGAGGATGAGCCAGAAGAGTTGGGGTTGGGAGCAGGCAACTCCAGCCCAGAGTTGCTTTAACCCTCTCCAGGCTTGGAGCGGCTTGGTCTCATCCGATTAGCTAATTCTGGCGAGGAAACCATAGCTGACAAGCTGCAAAGTGACTGCACAGGTCAGGGATATGGGAAAGACCGTGTCCCTTGGAAGGGAAAGGCCAGGAAATACAGGAAGGAGATGTGGGATAAGATAAGAATAGGGTCCAGAGGTCGCTGAGAGACAAAAGGGTACTGATTTGGACTGCCAGCATTTCAAATGGAATTTGCCAATTTCTGAAATGGAAAATTGGTGAAGGGAAGGGAAATTTATTAAACATCTATTGTATTTCAGGTGCTTTGTACATGATCACGGTTGATATTCTCAACAACACTACATGAAGTATCATTTTTCTTTTCTTAAGATAAAAAAAAGTCACAAAGAGTTGGAAATGGGTCGCGTCCCATTTTGGCTTTTATGGTTTTACCAAACAATCATAACTTGTAAAACTCATATTGATAGGGAAGAGGGAAAGGAAGGTATCATCCTCATTTTAAAGATGAGAATATTGAAATTCAAAGGTGTTAATCTGCATGTCCAAACATAAACTATTAAGGGACAAAACTGAGTCTAGAACTGTTTTATTTGGATGTAGGACTCCTTTTGGGGACTTCGGCAACTTTTTCCATGAAACTTCCACTTAAAAGAAGGCCTTTCTGTGGTCAGTTCTGATGCTGTATCTTTGTTATCATTTATATGTGAAGAACTTCCCAAAATTTACTAGAATTCATGGTTGAGGGTGGCTATAAACCACATAAAGTCTGTTGGCCTAGAATCACATTTAATCAATACATATTAATAATTCTTATACAGGTCTTATTGTACTGCGTAGGGTTTATTAATGGCCTTAATAATAATTGTAAAGGTAAAAAAGAAGAAGAAACTTACCTTGTCAAATAGGAACCTGTGGCTCTATTGAGAACATTTCCTGAGATTACTGAGCTTTTCTTCAGTCTATTTACTGCTTTCAGGATGTGAACACCTAAAAAACTTACTTCCTATTTCAGCATTTCTTGTTCACCTTTGTATGAGTCTGTTGCTCACTCACTTAGTAAGAGTAATGATTTGACTCTTGTTACTTTCTTGCTGACTCTCTGAGAGGGGAGGTCATGGAGAAAGTTAGCGATACAAAATGTTTTGAAACTATCAGGAATTTGCAGTCAACACAAAAAGAAACTAAGCGTAAATAATAGAGAAGTAATGCTGTGGTTTTTCTTTGGCCTTCTACCAAATTTGCATATATAGTTAAGTCTTAGATAATGAATTTGCTTTATATTTTGCAGAGGAAAATGCACAAAGAAAAGCTGAATTTTTAACCTTTTCTTTTGTGTGTGTGGGGAGTTCTGGTGAAGGGGGAGTGGAATTATTTTTGATGGCAGGGAGGGTCAGGGATATAATCTATTATAAAGGTAAAGAAAGCACAGCTTCTGCCATTTCCAGTGACGAGCTAGCAGATCAGACTATAGGTTTGAACACAAGTGACCGAGCCGAATTAGTCTCATATTTTTACTTTTCCCAAACTAGGAAGGATATTCTTTGGGGTTGGGGTTAAGTTAGGGCAGGAAGTTTCATAGTGCCCAATTCTTATTCTAAATAACTTTGTTCAGGTTCCATTGCATGGACATTTGTTAAGTTATCAGAAGGTTTTTCACGAGCCTGAGGTTCTCTCTGAAGATGTGTTCTGGAATTGACCGGTGTCTTTTTGGCATACACTGCATGCATAGTTACTGGAATAAGTTGCCCATATTTTTGTTATGTATTTAAAGTATTATCTTCTGAGTTTCAAGGGGAAAGCATTCTGATACCTTACCCATAAAGCTAATTATCTCATATCAGCGTTGATTTGATAATAATTAGTGTACCTTCAGATTGTTTGTTATGGCTTCATTATTTTGGGAAAAACCAATGTTGACTCTGAACTGCACTATTTTGTCAGGGCAGTATAATTCTTTGATGACATGTGTTCCTTGAAAAGCATCTTTGTAAATTAATTAATGATTTCTTTTTTAAAACAAAAGTAATCATAGCTCTGTTTTGAAAATTTCTTGTTATTCTTACTTACCATAAATACCTGGGCCTATATAAAGTAATAAGCATTTTTTTCATTATTAGAGAAGTTGTGGGTTTACAGAACAATCATGCATAAAATATAGGATTCCCATATACCACCCTATTATTAACACCTTGCATTGTTGTGGAATGTTTGTTAAAATTGATGAAAGCACATTTTTGTAATTGTACTGTTAACTATAATCCATGTTTTAACTTAGGGTACATTGTTTGTGTAGTGTAATTCTATGTTTTTATTTTTTAAATGTTTACTCTGTTTTGCAATCTAACATTTCCCCTTTTAATCATATCCAGATATATATTTCAGTGCTGTTAAAATTGTTCACAATGTTTTGCTACCATCACTACCATCCAGTACGAAAACATTTCTATTGTTTCCAATAGGAACCATGTACATTTTAAGCCTTAACTTCTCATTCCTTATCCCTATCTCGTTCCCTGGTAACCTTCATTCTAGATTCTGACTCGATGAGTTTGCTTATTCTAATTATTTCAAATCAGTGAGATTGTAATAAGCATTTTGAACACTCAATAACATAGTCTTTGAAAGGAAAAGATATATATGAAATGTGTCAGGAATATAATTGAAGCCACCTTCAACTATTAGATCACATTTGTGGAAAAAGTAGTTTTATGAAACACTGATAATAACAACAGTAATGATGATGCTGACACCATCAAAAAATATTTGTTAAACACATTCCTTCCCACCTCAAAACTTGGGTGAAAATTGCCCTTCCTCCAAGAAGCCTTGGCCAAAGTCCCTCTTCATTTTTGTATCTTCATCCTTTTAAGCAAATATTTTAAGTTTACAATCATTTCGTTTCTTTTTTACTCTTTCTTGTTATTCATGATCTCTAACTAGATCATAAGAATTTTGAGGGAAGGAATTTGTTTTCTTTAACTTTTTATACAATACGGAACATATTCTAGATATTTTAGACACATGAAGTTTAATTAATAATTTAAACTGAGTTAAATAATTTAACTGTGTTAAACAAAGATTTTAAGGATAGAGAATTTATACTGATAAAATTGATAAGTAGAAATAATGTCTGGCCTTGCCTTAGAAAGAGGAAAATAATATAGTCCATATGTTTATTATTGGCATATATGACCTGCTTAGAAATAGTCCCCTTAAGTTTCTTAAATATTCCCATAAAAACTTATTTTCCCATACTATATAGACAGTTGGACCATGCTTAACAATGGTATCATCTCATGTTATGTCTAAATAATCTGGTTTTCTTTGATTGATGTACACAAACAAGGTTATGTTTTTACTCTCATTAAATTATTATTTTACCCTTTTTATCCTTACTGTAATGACAATCCAAACATTTTAATTCTGGCATTGTGGGATTTTGGTATTTGTTACTGTTCTTGCTTTGTTGTTTCCAGATAAATATCTGCTCTGCACCTCTTACGTTATTGCTTTGTGGAAGAGAAAAGTGTTTTCTAAGGTAAAAAATGATCTGGAAAACGGATTCTATTCTTATATGGAGGAACACTCTCAATTTTCAAATATCTCACTTCATTTCAAAGATAGGTATTTGGAACTCTCCAAATTCTTAGTTTACTTGTGATACTAAATATTGGGTCAGTAGAAGTTGATAGTACTTTGAGTATTCTTATGAATAGAGGGTGTATAATTTTGTAGACTTTTAATCTTTATAGTAATTGATTTTCATTACAGATATAGAGCATACTTATTGAAAAACTAGAAAATACAGATAAACATAAAGAAGAGACGTGTTCATAAATTTTATCTATAATTCTACACACAAAGACATGTGCTTGGCTTAGATATGACATTTATTCTAAAGATAAAATTTATTTATTTATACTTGACATCTAGTTCCCTTATATTGATTATTAATACTATTCTAAAATTAAAGGAACCAAGGATACTTGGATAAATGGCTGATTCTAGGGCTGGGGGAGCAAATATATTTAAAAAAAGATGAAGCTGGAACATCTGGTAGGGCAAGAAAGTAAGGAAGTGCTCAAATAAAACACATGCACACACACAGTTAGGGGAGAGTATCAAAAGGACACAGTAGTCAATGGAAAGAGCTCCCAATGGCCAAATCTGGAACAATTTTAGCAACAAAATAAAGTAGTATTGGATTATAGCCCAAAGTATAAAATAAATATCCATGTGTCCATACTGATATAAATAAACTATTTACTAAATTCATAAATAGGGAAGAAGAGACAAATCCCCAGTGCAGAAAAATTCTAAATATTTTATGTAGATGTGCCACTTTCAAGGAGATGGAGCATAATTCCCCACTTTTTAAATGTAGATATGTATAGTGACTTCTTTCCAAAGACTACAGAAAGGTATGGGGAGGGGTTGGGGAAGGGGGAGGGAGAGCAACTTTACAGTGCAGAAAACTGACAAACACTACCTCAGCCAGATGATCAAGGTCAACATCAACAGTATAAGTCATGTTGATAGTAGGTACCTTTGAAATGATATTATGAAAATAGCACTTTACCTTTATGATCTTTCTCCCCAAAACCTGCAACCCCTGTCTAATAGTGAGAAAAAATCATTAGATAAATCCCAGTTGAGAAACATTCTACAAAATACCTGACGATATGCCTCAAAATGGTCAAGGTCATCAACAAAAGGAAAGACTGAGAAACTTACAGCTAAGAGTTGCCTTAGGATACATGACAACTAAATGTGATGTGGTATCCTGGATGGAATCCTGGAACAGAAAAAAAAATCTGTAAAAATGTAGGAAAACAAAGAAAAAAAACCCAAACATAACAAAAGTAGGAATTCAGCCCTGCTCTGATCAAGAAGGCAGAGTAAGAAACTTCAGGGCTCTGTCGCCCCGCAGAAACTTTGAACAACCAGCAAGAACTGGCAGAAACATCCTTCTCAAAGCTCCAGAAAACAGTTAAAGGATTGCAGAAACAGGGTGAGTACAAAATCAAGAACAAGGCAACTTAGAAGCGGTAGGATCTCCTGGCCCCTGGCTGGCCCTTCTCCCATCCCCTCACTGAATCAGCTTAGAGTCAGCCAGCACCCCCAGTGCAAGTCCCTGGTCCCAGTTCCAGAAGGAGCAGAGTAACCCTCACGCACATACTGGGAGCATGTAACTCTGGCCTAATCAGTGGTGGTGGCTGAGGGACTGAACCAGGACACTTGTCACAGGCTCACCTTCCCAGAACTTGCCCTGTGTATAGAAAGCAGCTCATAAAGCTCTTCTACAGAATGCTGTGTGAGAACAGTTAAGTCGTGGTTCTCTGGGGGCAGAGATTGCTGACTGAAAGACCTACAGTGCAGTGCCCAAGACCATAAAGGAACTTTTTCCTAAGGAAGAAGGGACATTTGTATCTGAGGGATTTCCTAGGACAAGGCACATGCACAGAAAGGATAAGTTTTGACATTGAGCTATTCTCTAAACTTATTGTATGGATAAGCTCTGAAGGAGAGCATGTTAATCTGGAAACATTGGGAAAGGCTCTTTCTTCCCTCCCTCCTTTCTGTCCTTACTTTTTGTAAATTCCTAGAATTCAAGGAAATCTGTCAAAGCTCTGTCACAACACTCTCTTGATACAAGTTTAAGGAACAGAGCCTCAGAATCTAAATTCCAGCAGTAAAATATTAAAATATCAGAATTTCCAGGA
>JAQZBX010005953.1:44818-54875 GCA_029593785.1 Cabassous unicinctus
TCCCCCCCCCCCATTGTTTTGTGCTTGCTGTCTGCTCTCTGTCTGTTCCTCTATGTCTGCTTATCTTCTCTTTAGGCAGCACCAGGAACTGATCCCAGGACCTTTTGGAGAGGGAGAGAGGCACTCAATCTCTTGCGCCACCTCAGCTCCCTGGTCTGCTGCATCTCTTATTGTCTCTCCTCTGAGACTCTTTTTGTTGCATCATCATACTGTGCCAGCTCTCTGCACGGGCCAGCACTCTTGCATGGGCCAGCACGCCACATGGGCCTGCTCTCTGCTCCAGCCAGCTTTCTGCTCTGGCTAGCTCATTGCATGGGCCAGCTTGCTTTTAACCAGGAGGCCCTGGGAATTGAACCTGGACCTCCTATATGGTAGATGGAAGCCCAATCACTTGAGTCACATCTGTTTCTCCCAAAAAAGACTTTCAAAACATGCTCAGAGAGCTAAAGGAAAATATGAATTTGAAAAAAAAGGAAATCAGGAAAACAATAGATGAACAAAAAGAGAATATCAATAGAGAAATGGAAATTATGAAAAAGAACCAGAGTTGAAGACCAAAGTAACAGAAATTTAAAATTCCCTAAAGGTGTTTGTTTTAGTTTGCCAAAGGGCTGCCTAAGCTAGCTACCAGAAATGTGTTGGCTTTTATAAAGGGAGTTTATTTGGGGTAAAAGCTTAAAGTTCCCAGGCTGTGAAAATTCCAACTCAAGGAACCATAAGATGTTATTTTTCACCAAACTCATCTGCCATGTTTTGAAGCAAGATGGCAGATGATCTCTGCCTAGTCACTCTTTCCCCTCCATGCTTCCTCTCTGTGGCTTAGCTGTTCCACTTTCTTCTCAATTTCAGCTATAGCTGGCATAGGGTTTGTCTATAGGGTTTGTCTCTTAGGCTACCTATATCATTCGTAGCTGTTCCAGTCTCTTCCCAAGTTCACCTGTAAGCTATCAGGCATATAGCAGGGCTGGTATCCTCTTGAGCTTCTCTGTGGGCCCAGCCTTTGGGGCCTTCGTGCTTAAGCAGTCCTCTCTCTCACATTGCAAAATTAAATATGCAGGCTCCCTTTATCCTTTGTTTGTTTGTCTGAGTATCCATTTATATCAAGGCCAGCAAGGGGGCTGAGAATTCCACCTGAGACATGCCTCACTGATGTAGTCCATAAAAAGCCCTACAGCATTCTTAACAGGCAAGCTAATCAAAGATGCCTCAACTGAATTTAATGCAATTAAAGGGTATTATACCCAGAGGAATAGATTAGTTGACAAACATAATCTTTCTCTTTTTGGGAATCATAAAATAATCTCAAACTGCCACAGGGTTCAACAGCTGATCGGAGCTGGCAGAAGAAAAAATCAGTGAACTTGAAGATAAAATGGTTGAAATTACCCAGTTTAAGGATAAGAAAGAATGAAGAAAAATAAACTGAGGCTGAGGAACCTGTGAGACACCATCAAGCATAACAATATACACATTGTGAGAGTCCCAGAAGGAAAAGAAAAGAGAAAGGGACAGAGAGGACATTTGAAGAAATAAAGGCTGAAAACTTCCCTAATTTAATGAAAGATATGAATATACACATCCAAGATGTACAACTGCAAACAGGATAAACCCAAATAAGCCTACCCATGACATATCATAATCAGCCTGTTGAATGTCAAAGATAGAGAATTCTGAAAGCCTCAAGAAAGAAGTGACATGTCAAGTACAAGGGAATCTCAGTAAGATTAAATGCTGATTTCTCATCAGAAACCATGGAGTCAAGAAGGCAGTGTGATTACATATTTTAAGTGCTGAAAGCAAACAAAAATGCCAACCTAGAATTCTACATCCAGAAAAGCTGTCTTTCAAAAATTATGGAGAGATTAATACATTTCCAGGTAAACAAAAGCTGAGGGAGTTTGTCACTACTACACTGGCCTATACAAGAAGCTAAAGAGAGTTCAATAGGCTGAAAGAAAAGGATAATAGACAGTAGGTTGAAGCCACATGAAAAAAATAAAGATCTCTGATAAGGGGAATGAAATGGGTAAATATAAATGCCATTATTATTGTATTTTTGATTTGTAACTCTAATTTCTACTTCTTATTGGGTCTAAAAGGCAAATGCCTAACATGTAATGATAAATCAGTGGTTTGGGACTTATAATGTATAAACATGTAATTTGTGATAAAACTACATAAAAGTGAGGGGATGGAAGGGTATAGGAACATAGTTTGTGCATACTATTGAAGTTAAGTTGGTATCAAAGCAAACAAAATTGTTATAGATTTAGGATATTAAATAAAACTACAAAGAGATTATGTAAGCTTATTGAGACAGAAAGTAGAGTACTGGTTGCCAGGGGCAGGGGGCAGGAGTAATGGGGAGTTAATGCACAATGGGTAAAGGATTTCTGTTTGAGGAGGTGGGAAAATTTTAGTAATGCAAGGTGGTGAGAGTACCACAGTATTGTGAATGTGATTAATCCCACTGAATAGTATACTTGAGAGTGGTTGAGATTGGAAAGTTTATGTTGTCCCTATTTTCCCACAATTAACAACAACAATTAAAAGAAAGAGCAACTGACTAGTCAGTGACAATCAAATGCAATACATGATCCTGGACAGGATCTAATAAGGGAGGAAAAAAGGCTCAAAAGGACATTATTGGGACATGTGGAAAAATTGGAATATAGGCTGTAAGCTTTGTATCAATGTTGAATTTCTTGAACTTTATAACTTCATTGTGTTTGATAAGTGAATATCATTGTTCTTAATGAACGTACATCGCAGTATTAAGTGTTCAAGGAGCATGCTGTGCACAAGTGTTCAGAAAATGGATTGATAGTCAGGCAGACAGACAGATAGTTGGATAGATGGGTAGATAGAAGGATTGATAAATAGATGGATAGACAGAATGATATGGCAGATGTGGCAGAATGTGAATCTTGGTGGATCTGGACATCTGTGGAGATAGAGATATGTTGGAGTTCTCTGTATGGGGTGTATATTATCTTTGTAAGTTTGAAAGTATTTCAAAATAAAATTTTAAAATGAACAAAAATTTAAAAATCTAAGGAAATCTGAGTAAACTATGAACTTTGGTTAATAATATTATTAGTATTGGTTCAAAGGCCAATTAAGATGTTAATAGTAGTGGAAACTGAGCACAGGGTATATTATAACTCTCAGTAAAATCTGCTACATTTTCTGTAAATCTAAACAGTTCTAAAAATTAAATTCTATTTCATAAGTATATATATTTGAAAGCATATAGATGAGCCATAGTGAGAAACTGTATAAAAGGTGAAACATTGTCTTGTCTGGAAGGTTAATGTCTTTCAAGTGAATGTTAACTTTATTCCTCAAATTCCAGGTATCATTTGTTTTGTCATTTATTTCTGTTGATACCAAATATCACAGATCCTATCACAGCAAACAAATATTGTTAACTATCTGTTCTCATCAAAGTTATTTATTTTTTCAAAATAAAATGGAATATTTGAATTACTAAAAATTTCCAGAGCACCATTATAAAAGACTGTCATGCAAAGGAAGCTATGTTAGTGAACCTTAAATATTAAACTGGGAAGGCAAACATTTTCTTTACTTCTGTATTTGCTATTTTGTTGATATTGACAAGATCTACCATCGATGCCAGGTGGCTTCAGTTCTAGATGATCATACTTCCAAAATTCTTACCAAAATGATCAGGTGACTACATGACTTTTTCCCCTCTTTGAATCTCAAGGACATCTATTACACTAAGTAATTTAAAAATTATTCTCCATCAACTGTTATATATATGATACACATACCATTACTATTTTGAAATTTAAAAGCAGGCCTCTGTCTCCCAAAACATCTCTTAGAAGCTAGACTTAACACATGTTCCAGCCAGTGTGTAGTGCGTAAGAAATGTGGATTGTCGTTTCCCTTTCTGCCTATTATATTATATATACGGTGAGTCTCTTATTAGCCTCAGAATGTCAATGCTCTGTCTCTTTGTCTTTCTCTTTTTATACCTGTGGTAGTTTGGTATTGTTCATGAATTCTAAAAATAGATATTGGGTTGTGTTTGTAAACTGGTCTGTTCTTTTGGGCATATTAGATTGTGCTAGATTCAGAGGTTTTACTTTTACTTTATTAAAACAAGATTAGGGCTTTTATTTGACCATGTCATTAGGGCATGCAGGGTTGAGTCCGAGGGGGTGAGGATAAAACAGACTCACATGTAAGCATATACACAGAGAAGCAGATACACAGGAAGAGTGCTCCATAGACACAACCCTGGGAAGAGAGATGAGCCTGATAGTCTACAGCTGACCTTGTGAAGAGAACAGAGCAGCTGAGTCTGGAAAGAAATGAGCCCTGGGGAGAGAGACGAGCCTTATGCCAGCCTGCAGCTGAGATCGGGAAGAAGTTGGGACCACGGAGTCTTAAGAGAAAGGAGAAAGACTGAACCGTTGCAGACATCGCCTGCCATCTTGCTTCAACACATGGCAACAGACTTTGGGTGAGAAAGTACCTCTAATGGTACCTTGAGTGGGACTCTTTAGGGCCTTGTGACTGTAAGCTTCTACCCCAAATAAATATCCTTTATAAAAGTCAATAGATTCTGGTACTTTGCATCAGCACCCCTTTGGCTGACTAATACAATACCCCTCCACACATTATTCTTTCCCTTCCCTATATTCAAAATGGCTTTATTAAAAAATGTGTTTTACTGTCTTCTTGTGAACTCTCCTGACAGAAGGACTGTCGTATTACCTTTCCTATATAAGCTTTTGTACATGCCGATGTCTTACTCTTGGCTGTTACCTCATATTTATAAATATTTAATAATTACCTGGCTCTAGGCTTTATAGCTAACTGCTGAATTTGTGTTCTACATAGAATTGCTACAAAGTTCGGGCATGCATATTTTTTTCCTGTTTTTAGTTAATATGAGTCATAGCATAAGCTACATATTTCAAGAACTTGTACTTGAAAGTCATGGAAACTGCTCCAGAATGTGTGATTAAAGGGCCTTTTTTGGTGATACCTCACTGAATTTCCTGAAACAATGAAAATGTCTGAAAAAAAGACTCAGATCAGTATGACTAATATGCTTGGGGCTCTCATTGGATCTTAGATTCAGGGTTTTCTTTCTTGTTACACAAAAGAAAATGAAAAAATGAAAGAATGAAAAAAGATCCTGCCTTCAATAATTTAGCTCAGTCAAAAGAGAAATGAAATGATGCAATGTCCAGACTAAAAACTTTAAAATGCATACCAAGTTTGCATAATACAGATAATGTGCAGTTCACATTTTTGCATAGACTATAATGCAGTTTCCTGTCAAAATAATTTTTATGTAACATATGATTTGTGAACACTTAATTATAACTAGGGAGCTATTTTTAAAATTTTTTGTTAATGAAAATAATCATCTAGATCCTACTGTAAGGTTTGATTTTCTGTATTAGAGAACAAATTCTACATATTAGTGTGACTGTTTATTCATCTTATTCTTGATATATTTTCATATTCAAAATTCACTCTTTTGTCCACACTAACTTTTTTCTTTTTTTTTTTTTATTAGAGAAGTTGTAGTTTTACAGAAATATCATGCAGGAAGTACAGAGTCCCCATTACCCTGCCCTCCCCCCACACACAGTTTTCCCCATTATTAACATTTTGCATTAGTGTGGTACCTTTGTTACAATTGGAAATAAAAAATCATTGTTATAATTATACTATTAACTGTAGTTCAAAGTTGTTTACTTTAGGGTTCACTCCTTGTGTTGTGTTGTTTTATATATATATATATATATATATAAAAATTATTCTGGTAACATATATGTGACCTAAAATTTCCCATTTTAATCACTTTCACTATTCAATTCATTGGAGTTAATTATATTCACAATGTTGTGCTACCATCACCACCATCCATTATCAGCAATTTTACATCATCCCAAATAGAAACTCTTTACCAATTAAGCATTAACTCCCCATTCCCCGCCCCTATCCTGGCAATTAGTGTGTTATATGATTCCCCCTGAGCAGATTGGTGGCAGGTAAAGTAGGAAGACTGTTCTGTATGCAAAAATATTTGCATGATGAAATAGTATGAGTTATTTGTACTGTTAAAATAGGAAGTTAATAAAAATCAGGCGACTGTTGTATAAACTTTTGAAGTTAAGTCTTTTAGCACCTGTAAAGTAGGTGTTCAGAAGCATTTACACTAGATATAAAGATGAGAGACTTACGTTTCCCTTTCTCTGGCTTGAGTCACAGTTTGCAGAGCCGTAGGGATTGTTGTCTTAGACTTCAGTCGTGATGAGGTTTGGCAGAAAGCATTCATTGTTCAGGTTTTAAAAAGGGCAAGTTTTTGGCAGGAGTAACTTGCATTGAAAAAGAATGCTGTGCTTACACATATGCACTCAATAAACCTTCAGAAAGCTTGGAGTAAGATATTACAGGATTCTTCACCCCACCCTACCCCAGTCTTTGGACTCTGATTATTTAGAACCCTTCTTTTGTTGTGTCACCATCACATATGTTTCTTCATGTTCCAGGATATGGTACTTTTGATTTATATTTCAAAAGTTATTCATGTACAGTGAACACTCATTTCATATCTGTGCACCTTCACTCAAGATTTATTAAAAATAGCAATGGTATTCAGATCTGTTTTTCCCTGATTTTTGGTAGTCAAAAACCATTATCTCCATGACAGCCAACAATCATCCTTTTGTGCATTTGTTAACCCTTGGCTATTTCTGATAATTGGAAATGAGGATTTTTGAATTTCCCAGTTTACCTCTTCTTCCTTATTGTGTAGAAGCAGTGTTGAAAACTTTTGTCATGTATTTACCTGTGTTAGGAAGAGCACAACAAAATGTCTTGTAAATTCCCCAAATCATGGACCTACATTCACTTTACAGTTCTGTTATGAGCCTTTTGCTCTACCGATTTCTCCTTTCACTTGGAATAATTTTATGTCTTCCTTTTATTGCCACCACTTTTCTTGGCCCCCAATCTCTGCCCATCCCCCACCATGCCATTCCCAGTGATTCCCACGTTTGTCCACTAAATTTTGCCTGGAGAAGCACTTTTCACTCAAATTCTGCCCAGCAGTCCCTAATTGCCTTTCCAGTCCCCAGTCACTATTACCTTCTCTCTTCTGCACCACAAAACTAAGTTTGTCAAGGATGAGGACCAAATAGTTGTTACCTCTACATCTTTCTCCATATTCTCATAGTATATCAACAAATCTTTCACATAAGAGGTGCATGTTCTCTATTACTTGAATTGAAATGAATTCATTCAGAATCCATTACCTCTGTTTTTGCCTCTTGTGGACTTCTTTATATTTGTAATTCCTTTACCATAAATTTTATTTCACTCATATATGATCCATATAGTCACGTTACTCTTAGTGGCCTCTTGTCTCAAATTCTCAGGCCATCTTTTCTTTAATTCAAGAAGTATTTATTGGGTGTCTGCTCTGTGCTGAATATTGTGAGAGTCACTGATGAAACAGATGAAAGGCATGACTGCTGAGGTAGATAATTATAAAATAATTCATCATCATCATGGGTCAAATCCAAATCTCTTTATTATATTAAAATCCAAATAAACAAAAGGGCCTATGTTTCCTCATGGTCTTTCTTCTTCCCCAAATTCTGCTTTTATCTATGTTGAGATTATGCCCAGAGTATTGTCTCCAACCCCTACTTCTCTCTTGGCTCTTGTGATTTCACCACACCACTCTAAGCCCTAGCTCATAACCTGGGGATTGGTCCCGATTGCTCAATATTTTAGTTGAAAATGAGGCCACTCACTTTGGTAGCTGAAAGTTTCAGAAACTTTGATTAGTGTATCTTTGAACTGAGGCTTTAACGTGTGGTGGGAATGTGGTGCCATTGGCCTATGAAAGGCAGACAGCCTGGATTCAGACCCTAGCTCTGTCCGCTCTTAGCTGTGTGAGTCAGACAAGTTACTCAACTCTTCTACATCTCGGTTTCTCATTTGTTAATTGGGGATTCATGAAAGTGTTAGCCTGATAGGGCTATTTTGAGGAATAATTGAGTCAATATAGGAAAATCAAATACTGTATGGCACATTCAAAGAGCTGTATGAGTGTTGTCTTTCCTTTGTTCTTACACAGTCTATGCCTGTTGCACATAGGTCAGATCCCCACTCCACCTACACACTATTCTACTGCCTTGTTGTTCTTTATCTGCTGAGTTCCATTCATCTCATTCAAAGAACAGTCCTTGGGTGACCTCATTTAATATATTCTTGGATAAGAGAATGCCATTTTCAGATAGACTCTTATCACCTCCTTCCTTTGAGGGTAAGTGTGTTTAAAGAGAAATAATTTTGAGGCACTTTGCAACAGATCATGTTAAAGTGATGTGAGTAAGAAAAAGCCAGGTCAGAGGGGCCCCTCATTACGAGTTGTCACAGAAGTAGCAGCTGGTTATAGATACTAAAGAGCAAGTAATAAATTCCCAAGGTACCCCAATCTAAATTGCCAGCCTTATTTCTCAGCATTGCAGGGTGCTCTCTCTGGCCATTTACTACTGGAGATAACAAGTTCCTTGTTACAGCACTCCATCTCAATAAGCAGTACAGATTTGTTCAACAGCCCCCGCCCCCTTTTTTACCCAGTGCATAGATTTTTAGTTAGCCCTCCAGCTTGGGTCTGCTGTCATACTGGTCCCCTTGCCCATGGCTTGCTTTCCTGTGTGATCGCTATTTTGTCCCTGTGCCTCTCCTAGCCAGGTATTGCTCTTTGGACTGCTCATTAAATGCTCTCATTATTCCGCAATTTCAGAATATTCTATTTTAGTCGCCTTCAAAAGGTAGTGAAGGGAAACACAGTGACCTAATTCACTGACCAATCACTCCAGGATCTGGAGGTTGGCCCAGCAACTTTCTCTTTCATTATAGTCTCATGCCCAGGGACTAGATCTTTTCTAGAGAGGGACTAGATCTTTTCTAGAGAGCTAAATTTTCCCTCCCTGAGTTGTCTAGCCACTAGGAAAGCCCCAGATCCTTACTCCATAAACTTTCGGTTGTCAGGGAATCTTGCAGGAACCTGGAATGCAGCACTTATGGAATCGAGGTCCCTTGATTAAGGGAAGCTAAGCCCTGGTCTCTATAGCAGGACATTTAGGAAGACCCCAGGGATAAATGGATAACTTCTGTTTCTAAGTGTGAGGAATCTGGTATGCAAAGAGAATCTTTGTCCCAGGCTGCCTCCTCTGCTTGACAGTTCTCTGTAATTTAACTAGATAAAACCCACAAGTATGTTAATCAATGATATTTTCCAGAAATTGAACTTAAAGGTCACTTCAGCTTCTGCGCAAGTGGAAGTGAAACTAAATAATGTTCTGGTTATTTTATGGGAAAATACTTTTTTAATGACTTCCTTAGTTATCATTTGATTATTCTTTTCCCATGATTATTTTATTTTAGCTTTCAAAAAATATATTTAATAAACTTGTTATATAAAAATCAAACACATAACATTTTCAACATTTTACCAACAATTCAAACTCACTGCCATCTAACCAGGAGTGCATTGTATTTCTGAAGATGATCACCTAAAGTAAAATATATATTTACACATTTACAACACACATAAATATAACTGAAGAGCAACCTTGACTAATGTAGAAATTCACTCTATTCTAGAGATTTACAGGCTAGAAATGCCAAAAATTTGTCTGCAATCAAATGTATTGTACTAATTATGAACAACATCTGTACAACTCTTAAACGAAAAGGAAAAAAAAAACTGGAGAACAAATACAGTTTTAAAATTCTGTGACAAACTCTTAGAAGACAGAAATATAGAAAAGTAAAGCAAAATCAGTTTAATAACCAAGATTTCTTATTGAATCCCTGATTGTCATTTTTGGTAGTTTGAGCCAGTCTGTCAGAATGGCAGTGTGCTGTGCTGTCAGGAGCCCTCCACTGTCTCATCAGAGCCATGCTCAGTGCAGTCATCCCATAGTAATTAGTGTTACTAGTGTGTGTTCATCAAATATATCCTGTATTTATAATAATTTTATAACTC